>QEAP01000617.1:0-13506 GCA_006535975.1 Chytriomyces confervae | reverse complement strand
GCGGTAAGGGACTTTAGCCTACTATGTGTTAGGCTATTTTTTTTTTTTTTTTTTTTTTTTTTTTCCGTCAAACTGTCAACTTCTCTCTCTCTCTCTCTCTCTTTCTTTGTGTGCTTACTTTATTCTCGTCCTTTTGCATCTGGGTTTGATTTTCGACAGACTGAAAACGCGCATTCCTTCATTCGCATGCCTGAAAAGGCGATCGAGGCAGACACGGATCCTATCGCATCAGCTCACGAGTCACCAATTCCATCCGAAGAGCTGCACTCACTGATTCCAACCGAACCTGCAATTCCCGCCGCACAGTCAGCAACCACGAAACTTGTCAAATCCATCGCGGTTTTATCCCTGGAAGAGTATGAGGCACTTCCGAAATACCTATGTAAAAATGCACACTTGTTTCTTTTCTTACACTTTTTTGTCCCCGTTTTTCAATATGTGCGCTGACTTTTTATTATTGTTTGATCGACGCAAAAAAAACAAAAAAAAACAGTGAACCGCATGAGTCTGGACAAAGTAAACGCATCCATTTCCGAATTCAACAAACTTGTCGCTGCAAAGTACACGTGCCTCAAAATACCGCACATGAAAATGACCAAACAGCAACGCGACCGGTTTTGGGAGCACAAAAAGGCGTCCAACGATGGAACGAAAGGAAAAGCGTTTCTCATGGAGCGTGAAATTAAAGAAAACTGGTGGGGAGGTGGCTCAGGGGGTGAAGGGTTTGCGGCACGGAGAGACAAGAATGCAACTGGACCTTTTAAACTGGACACTGTTGGGAGAGCCGTGTTGGCTTTAGTTCGCCACTTGGGAAGGATCAAGGAAGTGCGGGGTGGTGGGGATACGCGGATTGTGATTGTGTGAATAGCGGAAGCGCGAGTGGAATGAATGAATGACGCCTCTATTAATCAACCTCTTTCTTTTTGGCTTGGATATCCCCGTAAGCGTGAGTCTGTCCGTCTGCCTGCTACCACTATGGCCCCAATATCGCAACAGCAGAACAGCAGTCGCGTGTCTCAAGGCGCTCGTTATTATTTTTTAATTGGTTGTCCAATTGTTGTTTCAGTGGATGAACCAACCAATCATTTCCATCACTTCTGAAACGAAATTTTTATACCGAGTTTCAGTTCCCATTTTATTGCAGCAAGGACGAAAGGGACAAGAGCACCGGTGCAAGCACACACGGCAACACCCCCCGACCTCCGCACCTTCCCGTCTGCACCCACCCACCCATCCCCCGCATCCACTCATTTCATCCGGACTGGCATGGCATCTCTGTCTCCACGCAGAAGAT
This sequence comes from Chytriomyces confervae, assembly GCA_006535975.1. NCBI lineage: Eukaryota > Fungi > Chytridiomycota > Chytridiomycetes > Chytridiales > Chytriomycetaceae > Chytriomyces > Chytriomyces confervae. The sequence goes on along the minus strand of QEAP01000617.1, from coordinate 12,212 downwards.
GCAGCACACCGACTGTCTCGATTCCAAGCCAAGAGCAAGTCTGTGTTCGCAAGCTTTCAAAGGACGATGAGCTACAGCTGCACTCGCCCACAAACTGGATGCATGCTTTTGCGTCCTCTCCATCGCCACACTCTGCATGCGGTCCAGCCTTCCTGTCGCCGTTGACGGCGCAGGTGGCTGTCTCCCCTTCACTCAAGACATCAACTAATACCAAGAAAGAGTTGCCGGACAATTCTCCCGTTTTCAGCCATTCCCCACGATCTCCTTTGAACGTACCTTCACGCAAGGCAGCAGCTCCACTCCGACGATTCTCTGTTGGAAACGAAGAGCACGACTGCATTTCGAGCGCAATTGCGGCGCTGATGCGATCCCCTGACACGGTATTTGTGCAGCAGCAGACAATGCACCAAGAGTACCCCCTCATAACGCTGTCCCCGGTTGCGGAGGATATCCCGCCGGCATTTGCTGAGACGGACGATGACGACGCTTCCATCAAAAATGTCGAATTTGACTGCTCATTTGGCAAGCTGGATGTGCAGGCAAACGGCAGTAGCATTCTCACTTCGCAACTGCTAAAGAGCAAGTCTGGCGAAACACACTCGCTCCCGTCGTCACCTTTGATTCGGGCAATGGCGCTTCCGCGCAAGTTTTCTATGGACTCTGGGATGGGGCTGGCGCCATCGCAGAGTGGATCTGTTCGAGTTGGTCGGTTCACCGTGCGTAGGCTGTAGAAGTGTGAGCGTGTGGGTTGTTCTTTGCCGGTGCTGGTCTCATACACAAGTCGTTTCTCTTTTTTGCGATTCCTTTTTTCATTTGTTGACTGCTGATGCACTGGAAGTGAGCATGTCATGAAACGATGACTTGTTTCTTCTGATGCATTCCTCTTTCCACCGCCTCTCTCTGTCTCGCTCCCTCTGTCTCTGACTCTCTCTCTCTCTCCCACCCTCCCCCACACTCTCTCTCACTCCCCCACACTCACTCACTTCCCGTCCCAGTTCGCAGCAAAGACACTCGTTTCTCATTTTGCCAATCACTTTTCCACATAAAGTCCCCCGTTTTTCGTATAAAAAAAGAAGTGTTTTGTCCTTAATTTTTAATCACTGCTTTTTGTGGGGTACCCAATCATCAGCCATCTCCATCTCCCATTCGCAGCAGCTTCACCAAAACCGAACCAGCAAATCCAACAACAAAACTCACCCCTAAACAACAACAACAACAACAACAACAACGACGGAGCATGCTGTCCCCACCCACGCTCTGCCCCCACCAGCGACCCACTGCCGCAGCAGACGTCTTTGTCCAGCCTCGGAAACTTCTTGATGTTGAGGTCAATGCGCTCCCGTCCCCCAGTCTCTGGTCCCATGCATTCGGCCCCTCGGCATCACAGGCTGCGAGCCCCTCGCATCACGGAGCGGATGGCGCCTCGTCAGCCCCGGGCGGTGATCTCACATGGCTGGGAGACTCTGATAGCGGTGAGGAGGGCGACACTTTTGATTTATAGTGCTTTGACTCCTCCCTGGCCTGAACTGAATCATGCGGCCCAAACGCCATTCCTCCCAATTCCACAGACAATGACGACGCAGAGACTCCCAAGCCGCGAAACTCGACTCTTCCGCGCATGAGACCCAGAGTTAAATACACTTTTGCGATCGGGAACCAACAGCATGAAACGTTTTCAAGCGCCATTGCCGCCCTCATGACGTGCACAAACCCAGACACGAATCTCGCAACGGACTCGGTCACGGTTAAAACGCCGTCCGACTTTTCTGGCCGCTCTCCTCGTAAAGATGAGGAGGAGCCGCCTGCTTCCGGTGCCAATTATACCACCACCCCGAGTTTGGCGGCATCACCACCAGTGTTACTTCCAATCCGGATTCCGTCTGCACCCACCTGTTATACCAGTTCGGACAGAAGAGGGGAGCGGGGTTCTGGCAACGGAGGAGGACGGGTTTTGTCCGCGAGATCCCTTCCCGATCCGATTGTCACGACCCTGTCACCTGCTTCTCTGAAATTTACAGGGCTTCCGGCGCTTATGCTGAGTGCAGATGCTGCAGTGGAGAGAAAGGGGCGGTTTGAAGTGCGCAAATTGTGACCAAATCAGACTTTCCTTTTATTTTTCTTTCTTCTTTCTTTCCTTCCTCCCACCCGTGGTCCCGGCGCGTATTGCAGTCGTTTGTCATTTGGGACTGCCGCGACCCGCCCCCTGTAGTTATAAGGCCCCTATTATCCCATTCAAAGCACCCGCAAAAAAAATGCATCCTTTTCATTATTCCTTCTATCATGTTTTTTTTTCCCCATTTCTTTCGCTCTCAACCAACACATATCGCATTTTACTCGCATATCCATCCGATCGATCGATGCCTGTGGACAGGCAATAAAAAAGCAGTTTGTCATTGTCCATTTCTCGAACACGCGCGAACTAAGACGCGCCTCTCAATGAGCAAGCAGGCAAGCAAGCAGGCAAGTAACCCTGAAGGCGCCTCCTGCCAATCGAACGAGCAGAGTCCGACTTGTCTCAACAAAGAACAAAGATTGACAAAAAGGTTCAGTGGTTGAACCTGAATGACCAATTTAAAAAGAAAAAATTTATTTAAAATTATTGCACATTTTTGCCTGTTGCCGCAAAGTCGCTCACTCAACACATCCATCACTCATCTCACTCAAAACAAAAAGGAACAACAGCAAAACACCTTAAACATCCAACAACTCCCGATACCTGACATACACCCAAACACATTCGCAAAATGAGTCTCCAGCAACGCCGCCTCTCCACCATCGAACTCTTTGTCCAGCCCCGCAAGCTGTCAAACTCAGACATGGCCCTCCTGCCAAGCCCCACAAACTGGCTGCACGCCTTCCCTCCCTCGCCTCCAAACACACGCTCCGACAGCACCTCAACCAGCACCACCTCCTCTGCATCTGCTGCACGCTCCAGCAGCTCATACCCGCGAACTCGGTACCAAGTGGGACAATCCAGCCACGACTCTCTGACAAGCGCAGTCGAAGCACTCATGCGGCAAGATACCGAATCCAATCAAGCCACCACCACCACCACCACCACCACTGACGGCGTCGTCGTAGACAAATGTGTCGTCGTTTCTCCAATCTCGTTTGCGCGAGTGACGTTGCCTGATGTTGCGGGGGCACAGTCCACGTTACGGATGGGATCCACCGCGGGTTCCCTAGACCGTGGCTTGAGAGTGGTGGGATCGGCGCGTGATGATGGGACAGAGTCGTCTTGCTGCACGAGGAAGGGTCGGTTTGAAGTGCGGAGGTTGTAGCAGAGCCGTTTTCGTCACCGTGTCCCCCCCATCTGTAATAATTGTCTCCCCCCCCAACTCTCTTGTCTCTTTTCAGCGCGCTTTTATTGGATAATTCGGCATTTAGTATTTAGTAGAATAAACATGATGCACAGTCAACGCCTTTCTTTGGTCCAATGTTCTTTTATGTGTGTGTGGTGTGCGTTTAAGGGCCCACCAAAAAATTATTTTTAAATTCTGAGGTTTGTTTTTTTCATGCAAAAAACTGCAACACTTTCTCCAGCGCTCGTGCACGGTGCGAGATTGTATTTTTGGTTTCCTTGGGCATTTCGGCATAAGTCTGAGCAAAACCGCTGGGCTCAAAGATGGGGTCCCACCCAAAATCAAGCGGCCCACGTGCCTTGACGATGGAGCCGTCGGTTTTGCCTTCAAAGATGTGTACCTGAAATTCCGAGAAACAAAGGTCCATTTTTAAAAAAAAAAAAAAAAAAAAAAAAAAAGCATGCAAAAAATAAACACCTCCTTTCCAGGTCCCTCACAGTATGCGAATGTGCACAAGGCGTACGCGGATCGATCCTCAAACCCGTCGAGCATTCTGTTGAGCCCATCATGGCCAACACCTTCAAGGAACCATTTGATGTAAGGCCCAGGCAGAGAATTGAGCGCATTAAAGCATAATGAAGTGTCTTCGACAAGCACTGCGCCTTGCACCGCCTCTGCAGCGAGCTTACACTTCTCAGCCGAGACCTCCGCTGTGGACGCCGCTTGGAGTTCGGGAAGATCAATCTTGCGGTTGACGAGGGTCAAGTGTGTGCAGCTTGCGAGGATGGCTTGCACTTCCTTCAGCTTGTTGGCGTTGCCAGTTACAAATGTGATGGTTCGAGCTGCCATTTTGACGGATTGTTTTTTTTTTTTTTTACTCCTGCACCAGACTTTACTTGATGCTTTGTATATACAGAGTGCAGTCCGTTGACAGATTTTAGTCCAACTCATCCAAGCGCGCCCGCGCAGCACTCAAATCAGTTGCATCTGGTTCAACAACGCCAGACCAGTCCGACTTGACAGCCGGCAAAAGCGAGTTTAAAAACTGCACACCCACCACAGGCTCATCCCACGCCGAACGCGCTGCTGTTGTTCCATTTTGCAACGTGTCGACGTTTTTCTTTTGCTGCTGTTGCTGCTGCTGCTTTTGATTCGCTGCTGACATTGAAGTCGCTGGCACCCACACAGCCCGCGGATCCGCCCCTTCCACAGCCACGCGTCGAATTGCCGCCAATTTCTCTTGTTCTCGCCGCATTGCATCCTGAAGAAGAACAGCCACTGCAGGGTCCGTCCATCGTGACTCGGGTTCAACAGTATCATCGCGACTGTCTGTTGTGTGTGTGGAAACAGAGGCACCGTCCAACATGGTGCCCCATCCGGCTGCTACAATTTTGCGTTCGAATGATGGGTCGTCTACCCAGAGTCGCGATGTCTGCGGTGGCACTTTGGGTGCTGCTGCTGCTGCTGTTGTTGTCGCTGTATCAGCGTCTCCCTTCTTTTTCCGACGCCGGCGACGTGGTTTAGAGGCATCTTCCGGCTCGTCCTCTTGCTGGATGTGCTGGTTGTCTGCGTTGGTCACGCAGTCTTCTTCTTCGTTCACAGGTTTGTTGGCTGACGCACTGGATATATTTTCCATCTTTTCAGAAAGAAACACATCCCAAGAATCAACATGAAAACCTCGGACACATACATATGCTCAGATATGTATTCAAATGATCTAAACGCACCCGTCAAACAGAAGTAAAAAAAAGGAAGAAAACATTTGTAAAGAGATCATAACTGGAAACAAGGAAGGAGAAACAGATCTTATTGCTGGCGCGGCAAAGCACAATCCAGAACAGGGAAAGAGGCAGAACCAATTTAGAGAACCAAAAACAGAGAAACGAGAAACGTCGCATGTTTGTTTAAAAAGGAAAATAAAAAATAAAAACCAGAAAATAAAAAAAAAAGCGGGAGGAGGGCAGGGGAGAAAAAGTAATCTCCCTCACCAATTATGAATCAGTTGACCGAGAGTCTTCACTTTCAACAACATTCACTTGCCGATGATGCAGTCCATTTGAGCTGATGGGTCCATTGCCAAGTGCCGCATTGTAGTAAGGGTGAGACATAACAGCTGGGCCTTCAGATCCTGCTGGAACTCCCGAGGCGCCCATAAACGGCATAATCAGCCCAGGTGGGGGTGGACCTGGCATAATCAGACCGGGCGGTGCCATCATGTTTGGTGGAGGCATCATTCCCATCAATCCTGGTGGAGGAGGACCAGGCATGAAGAACGATGACCGACTTGGGTCCGCCATCATTGGTGGCATCACCATCGATCCGGACATGGCCGGTCCACCAAATCGTTGCCCTCCATACAGGGAGCCCGTCTCAGAGGCAGACGAACTTGCCAAAAACCGGGCACTGCCGCGCTTCATTTCGTACAGCTGCGGGTCGCGCTCCATCTCAAGCCGTTCATGCTCTTGTCTACGAATCTTGACCCATTCACTCCATCGCTTCATGTTGATACCCTTTCCATCAAACTCTCCCTCACGTGCACTGTGATCGTGTCCAACGTCTTCTCCAGCAACTTTACGAGTAGCGCCCCAGGAAAAATCATCAAAGTGCCAGAAGGCATAGGTTGGCAGGATAAAGTTCCAAACGGGCAAGGAAATGAGGTAAATCAACATCCAGAAGATGTAAATCGGACGGTTGGCCGTAAAGAGAATGAGAATAGCCGGAAGACCCAAAATAATGGCCAGCAGAATCAGCGGTAGCTGAGTGTTGGCGTTTTTGTCAACAAGTGTGATAATAACAATGGTGATGGTGAACGTGATGGCTGCTGGAAGTACGACCGTTCCAACGAGCTCCATAAAAATAACAAACTATTTTGGAATGAGAGTAATGCCGGGTAAGATATACCACTCGATCTAAAATGAGGCAACAAGAATACACACCTGCATGGAGATGCAAAAAGTACCGCAGAGGTCTTTGACAAGCAGTAGTTCCATCAAGTTGTGGATGGTTGAGTTGATCCAACGACGACGCTGCGACAGCAGCACTCTGAAGGTGTCAGGAACCACCGTCTTGCAAATTGCTTGTGGAACAAACATCTGTGACAAACGCACTGTTAGTAATCAAAAACAACGGATAAACTTCTCTCATCAAGCCGAACCATTCTGCGCTTCGGGAAAGTTCTCAGCATCATAGTGGAGAGGAAACGATCCTCTCCCAGCAAAAGCAAGTTTTTCTTGTGCAGTGAGTCAACAATGTGCTCAGAGTATTCTTCGACGACGTCTGGGTTTGCGAGGATAGGCACCCAGTAGCCGTTAGGACCCTTTGGTGTCTTGATACGATACATAGAGAAGCATCCTGTATGAGGAAGTTTAGTGTCCGGAAGCCCCATCATATACAGCCAGAAACAAGATCAAAACCTGGAAGACATGTGCAACCACCAAACACAGACTCGAAAGATTTTGTCATGTGGTGAGAAATAAAGTATTCGAACACTTGAATCATGGTAACCCAAGAGTCCCATTTGTTGGAGATTTTAGTTTCACCGCAGAGTCCCATGACACGATCATCCTTGAGCAAGCATGCAATCATGTGACTGAGCGCATCCGGGTAAATTCTGGTGTCAGCATCCACCATGAGGACAGCCTCGTACTTTTCTGGGTTGACTCCGGTGATAGTGAACAGCTTGAAGAAAATGTCGAATTCCAACTCGGTCATACGGTCGTCAAACATGACCTTGGCCAAAAAGTTCATCAGCAGGACTTGCGAGTCACGCTTTCCACGGTTACCCGGTTTAGCAGCGGGCTTTTTTGGGTTGCGTTCCTCGTCGTTTCCAACCTTTACAATGAGAACCATTGGAACACGACCTTCAGAGCGCTTCTTCAAAGTCCGCATGTGTGCGCCAGCTTCGCTGCCGCCTCCCTCTGCGAGTTCATCCATTTCAATGCCGCCTGCGGAATCCTTGTCTTTTTTGTTAAATCGGGACTTTTTGGGTTTCTTGACGGGTGCAGGTTTAGGTTTTGGTTCCTTCTTGAATTTGTACCATCCAGCGTAGACTTTGGCGTAGTTTTTGCGGTTTGCTCCGTCGGCAATGGCAACATAACTGTAGGCTTCTGGGTCACCTCCGAGTTTTGGATCATCCTTCTGGAAACGCTCGTCCACTTCAATCATGTCAATAAGGATGTCAGGCGTTGTTTGGTTGTTGTCGGACCCTTTCACAATTCCATCCGCAACAACAAAGAGACACTTGTGTGTTCCAGGATAATAACTGTTGGCAATCGAGTCCAAAGTTCCTCGCAACGAGCCTTCTCCCTCAGAGTACGCAGTGACCATGCACAGCGTGTGCATCAATGTGGGGTCGTTGAGAATTTCCGAAGTCTGTGCATCCAGGGAAGGGCCATCAATTTCCATGAAACCAAAGTTGGTTGCCCAGTTACGCGAAGTGTCCAATTCATCACGGATAGCTTCACGCTGGTTTGCTGCAGAACGAGATCCAGAGAACACTCCAGCGGTGCTTCCAATTTTGACTGGCACCGACGAGGCACGATTCTGTTGGAATGCATTGCTGCTGGAAATGGCGCGAACCCCAAGTTGAGATTTTTCTTGGGCGCCAAGAGACGAGTCACCGGAAGAATCGTGCGTGTGCACGGACCCTGCCTGGTTTTGACCACCAAGTACATAGGATGCGAGGGCAGGGTTGTATGGCTGGATGTCCCCTTCTAAATCTGGGCGGGGTTTGTTTGAGGTGAATCTGAAAGAGGGCCCAGTTCTGTTGTCTCCGGAACGATCCACTTCGCGACGACGTCTCTGCAAGTCTTCCATTGCACGGCGGTACGCTTTGTTGCTTCCCAAGCGCCAACCAATGACGTATGTGAAATAGAGGGCCAACACGAAACGGGCCAGCACGACTGCCAGAATGATGACCAACGAAATCCAGACAATGACTGAGGAGGCAAAGCAAGATGGGGTGATGGAGTCCACCACGGCAATCTTCAGGTAGTCAGACATGCATTGACCCACTTGCAGCAGACCGGCACTCGCAAATGCACGAGTTGCGTCTTTCCCAACATGACTTTTAACGATTCTAGCAACATCGGGTCCTGGAACATCCTGTCAATTACTTTGAAAAAAAAAAAAAGAGAGAGAGCAACGAACCAAAAATGCTGGAGTTGAATTTTGAATCGAAAAAGGGGGTAATGTCGAGGGCAACGGTGCTGAAGATCATGACCTTTCTTCCCTTTGCAGCCATCTCAACAACATCATCGTAGCCAGCCATGGCCATCGCTTGCGGCTTGAGAAGGGTGGTCACATTCACGTTGCCGTGACAGGCAAGAGGCCCTGTTGGGTTCGCGCGCGCTGTTGCGTTCTTCCAGTTGCTGACGACAGTCCTGTGCAACGCCAAGAATTAATCAGACACGTTCATCACCCACAAACACAACTCACTGATTGGGCCAGATCTGAACACCCGTCCAAGGCACTGACGCCGTGCACGGGAACAGCGGCCACACGTCCGTGTCAAAGGCGGCACACGCCCCGCTGCCTCGCTGTGGAGGGAACAGGAAGCCCATGTCAGCCCCGCTTATCACTTGGAACACGTCGTTGATGGTGTATCCATAAACCGTGGTGTGGTCAATACCGGCTCCCGGGTTAGGAGCGTAGAGTCGTCCATGGATTGCAACGTTCCCAGAAGTGTTGTTCATGTCCTTGAACGGGAGGAAATTGTCCAATGACTTGGGACACACGACGACTTGAAAACCGAACGTCAAGAAACCCACCGCAGCCATCAGAACAAAGATGATGATGCACAGCGCCACTTTCTCTCGGTAAGCTTGCTGGACCAGAGGGTCTGGCTTGCCGAGACACTTTGAGATGAAAAAGGAAGGGATGCAGCACGTCAGAATCCACGATGCATACACCCACGTATTCGTTTTGACTTCGTCCTTCTTCTTCTTTGTACGCTGTCTGCGGTTGAGGGAGTTGAGAACAGCCTCGGGGTCACTTGGCCGCCGATGAGGCTTTGTCAGTGTCTTCTTGCGGCTCAGCGAGACGTACTGCATTTGATCGTAAGGACTCTCATGCTCCTTCTCGGGCATGGCGAGGGTTTGGTTGTTTGAGAGTGCCGAACCTTGCCCTTTCAATTGCAAATTAGACCGTGCACCGTTGGTTCCATATCCATTAGCCGGTGGCAGTTTCCCGCCGACGGAGCCGCTTGCAGGCATTGGAGACGGGGTGTAGGTGCGGAGCATGTCTGACAGGTCCCCGGCATGGATGATCTCTTCTTCGTCCAGGAAGCCGTCGATCTGAGGGAGCGTTGGCTCAGGCAGGTGGCGGTCACCCTTTCCCATGTACGGAGTGTGTGGTTGTTGTTGTTGTTGTCTGAGGTGGTCGGAATGTACAGTGCTGAAGGAAGCGCTGGGGGTGTCAGTCCGCAACGGTTGTGTTCTAAATTGGTACTCTCAAACAGGGTTGGCAAAAAGGGTTTGGATGGAAATGAATTTGCGCGCGAAACTGAATTGAAAGCGACCTTAAACACCAGCAACAAGACATAAGAAGAGATAAGAGAGGAGAAGCAGAATCAGAATATTATTGGTGATCATCACAATGACAGTTTGCTCGTTCTACAACAGCAGAAGCCTCACTTGCTGCCACTCCTGATCAGTGTACATGCTTTTCGCATCTGCCCAGAGTTGCTGCGAGACAACGCAGGACAGGTCATCCAGCACCCCACTTCCCCTGTCCACCGCAGCTACGGCCTCAATACGTGCTGCTAACGTGTTCATCCGGACCCCATGACACACGATTTTTAAAGCTGCCCGCCACTGCCCCTTTGATGCAAACTTGTCAGCCTTTTTCCAATCGCGAGCACATCGTTCCTTCACTGCGTCTCTGAAGACCCCAACTCGCACTTCTCTCTTCAACTCGCTTCTTAGCTTCGAGAACCGTTCCGACACCCAGACATGCGAGTTTGGCAGAAAGAGACTCAGCGTCGGCAGAAAGTCGCCCTGCGCAACTTCTTGCATGAATTCTTCGACAGTCCTGATCGTGTAGTCGCAATTTCGGACGTGCGAGGATCGCTCTTTCGCGCACTTCCAGAGGACAACAAAAACATCGTAGTCCGACTCGTCAGTGTGCGTGCCCCAAACTCGGGAGCCAAACATGAACGCAAATGCGACATTCGCATGCCGAATTCTTCCGCTCAATTCGAGCAGTTCAAGCAAGGTTTCCATGGTTTTTTTTGAGTGTTGTGTGGAACTGTGGTCAAGGCCTGTCAAATAAAGTGTGGCTGTTCCATGCTGCCAGATCGGTTTCTGGGCCCGGCTGTGCTGCACACGCACTTGCTCATGAGCAAATTGTGCCAAAAGGAAACTTGGCTGCTGTCTGAGTTCATCAGATCCTTTTTGCAATGGCAGTTTCACTTTCGCAACAGTGGCCGCAGTTTAATGTACTCAGGAATCAGGATACTGGTTAACTATTTTATTTAACAACCAAGCGTCTCTTAGATCTCAAAGTCCCCTGCCCCCCTATCTGTCTCACCTGTTTCTCATTTGTTTATGTAAACTCACTTCATTTCTAAGGCTTTACAGATGGAAGCACTGAGCCGAGTATTGCAGTCATCCAAGAAGGCAGCCATTTTGAAAGCAACCCAAAGTATGGAACCAGTATGCACTTTGCCAAACTTCTAGAACTGGGGTGCGCACTGCCTGGACCTTTTTAGCATTAAGGGTGGGATCCACAAAACCCAAATTTTTCTGAACAAAATGCGAAATGGGCAGAACAGTCAACCCAACACGCACAAACCAGCATTTATTATCAGCCATTTTAAACTTAAATCATATGAATAAAACAGCTTCTGCAGGAAAAGATTTTGAGAAATGCAGTGTCCATGTGTGCTTCTGACTCATTCCTGCCTTCGTTACTGTGCAGCTTTCTGAAATAAAACCACGAAATATCATGTTTTCAATAAACACCGCTCGCACTTCCCAATTTTTAACTTCTCCCTGATCCCATCCAGCGTCTGTTGAGTGCAACAGACTCCATGCGTGACAGAATGATGCGCCTTTGTTGTTCAGATTTGTACTTTTGTTTGAAGCCATGAGCGCAAACCAATCATCTGTTTCAAGGTGAATAGGTGGGTCCATTTGTTCCAAAAGTGCCAGAGTTTTTAAAAATGGAGCAGCTTGTCGAGTAGCGTCAATTTTCGCAAAATTTTCGGTTTTAGGATCATTGCAGAAAGAGCAACGAGGCAAGTTTGTAGAGGACCGACATGGTTGCAATGATTTGCCAGGTTGCAATGAATTTTGCAGGTACGTCCGGAGGCATTCCCTTTGCATTCCGTACAATTTTACACCAGCAATTTTTTGACGTTGACTTGGCCACAGTTCGGTATTGCGCTCCGCTGTTTTTGAATCCTGCTCAGGATCCACCATGAAAGAAAAAGATTCGTGGATTCGTTAGCCCCCTTTGCTGTAGAATAACAAATGTTTTGCTGGTGTTCCTGCATGCCCAACCCTTCCAAACTCTTGCGCAAGTGAAGTGATGGATGCAGGAAAGGCATAGTGGATTGCAAAGTTGAAGGAAGAAATGTCCATCCCCATGCCAAATGCCCAAGTGGCAATCAATACATGTATAACACCACTTGTCAAATCCTCAATAATCTTTGATTTTTCCAGCGCGGTTTTTCGAGAATAGAAGGTTTCAAATTTGATGTGTTGTAGAAGTGCAGATAACTTTGTAGCATACTCGTCAGCTTCTTTTGCCGTTTGAACAAATATGATTCCTTTTTTATCAAACATGAGACTGTCAATCCAGTTGGCCATCAGTTCAATTTTTTTGGTGCCGGCTTGTGATACTTCAAACTGGATATTGTTTGGCAGCAGGTCATTGTCAGTATATTTGCATCGGACTGGCTCAGCATCA
>QEAP01000616.1:0-13568 GCA_006535975.1 Chytriomyces confervae | reverse complement strand
CAAGGAAGAAAGTCTCAAGTCGCATGACTATCGATTCATTGTATTTATTCAGTTTTCAGACCTTGCAGACCTTGTCACAGCTGCTTTGAAAACGTATGGACTGTCTACTGCGCGAGTGAATCAAGGTTGGCAACAACGTGAGAGAGCGCTCCGACTATTTCGTGCGGGCCTGTCGAAACCTGTCGCAGATTCTGTCGACAATTCCGAAATATCCGAGCCAGCAGTTCATCCTTCAGATCCCGAGGGAAAAGGTAAAAGATGTTGTCGAAAAACACGAATACTTTTTTTAGCTGAAACATCGGAGCCATCAGTTGATCCATTGGATCCCAAGGGAAAAGGCAAACGCGTTGTTGACGAACAGGCAGAACGACGATCAAAACCTGCCAAACAAGTGAAACTGAACAAACCAGCTGCAAGACCGGTCAAGGTGCTGATGCTCTCAGCACGTGATTCAGTGAGTGGATTGAACCTGATAGAAGGTGAGGCATTGGGCCATGAAGCCTTTTTGAGTTTTATCATGGTGTATATTTTAAGCCTTCATTCATTCACTGCATTTGAAGTCTGATTTTGTCTTTGCACTTGCAGCATCCCACTGCATCATCCTGCACCCATTTGTGTCTGAGAAGGAAGAAAACGCGGTTGCGTCTGAACAGCAAGGGATAGCGCGAGTACTGAGGAAAGGCCAAGAGAAAACAGTCAAGATTGTACGATTCTATGTTGAAAGGAGCATAGAGCAGGCCATGCACGAGGCAAGAGTTCGAGCGTTGGACTAAAAAAAAAGCGGCACGAGTCCCGTCGTGCAGATGCCTTTTTACTTTTCTCTTTTGCCTTTCTCCTTTGTTTGGTGTGTCTTTATGTTTGTGAGAGTGAACAGCTGAATAGAAAATCCCACTGGCGATACTTGAACAGCCGTTTTTTTTTCTAAACATGCGTTCGAAAATGGGATTAGGGTGTTCTGGAATGGGATTAGCGCCTTTCGCCGCAACTTCCAAATTATTTATCATTAGACAAGATAAAGCTCGTCATCCTCACAGTTGTATTCTTTGTATTCTCATTCGGTCTTGCCGTTGATGCAACCTGCAGCAACCCGCGTGTCCGCAGTGAAATGGCACCCAGCTTTCCTCCTTGCAGATATCAAGTTTTGTCTCTGCTTGCGCTGCCCTTGCAAAAAGACGCGTCAGTGGACAGACGGCAGATCCATCTACCATGTCCTGGCATGACTTTGTACAAACTCACTCCCGCAATGTATTCACTTCTTTTGTCGACGAAACAAAGCAAACAACCAACTATGCAAACGCAAACATCTAGTGCACCACGGCTTCGTCGACAAGTACTGGTGGAGATGGCAAAACATTTGCCCATTCTACAAAGAAGATTACGACGACGGAGTCCCTCCCACGCGCCGACGATCCCGTCAGATCTGGAACACGAACAGCTACTTTGAAATTGAGCCTGGGGCAGTTGGCGCCAGGGCGTCTCCAGCTTGAATGAGAACCTTGACTCATGAGTCACAGAAGGTGTTTGTTGAACCTCATTGGACAAAATAACTCAACGGCCGGCGCCAACCTTTCCGCACGTCAATGCCAGCTTCTGTTTAGCCAAAGTTCTTCTGGACAAATCGAAAAACCGTTGCGCTCTTTGATCGCCATGGCATTGCCCACTTCAAGATCTGATGAGACATGAAAACGTTAGTCCCAGCGAAATAAAACAAGAAGAGACAGGAGGCAAGGAGAGGGAGATGACAGCCGGTTTAGTCTTTGACTCAAAGACCTCACAACCAGACAGACCGGGAGAGCCTCTCGCCCCGTCAGCCACAGAAGAAATGGGATGGGGGTCGTTATTGGAATGATGTTTACGTATCTTTGGTTGGGGCGTGACGCGCGCGTTTTCTGCAATAAAATGAGCAAAATATTTGTTCGAAAAGTGCCGGTGATCTTGGCCGCACCGTCGGCAACTTGCCTGTCCTTCACCCCGGAACCTGATGTTTCAAAGAGTCTGTGACTACTCTTACTACTAGTTTGAATGCGGCTCGGAATAATGCAAGTGCTTTGTGGATTAAGGAACTGCTGATTGGGATATATGACGGTATACTGCTAAGCCTGGTGTTGGAACGTCTCTTCCTCATCTTCAAAGGGATTTTTGGTGGATAATTCCATGGCGGCAAGCAATATCGAATTTGTGTGAAAGAGCGGTGTTTAAAACACGTCTTCTTTTATTCTGACCCACCGATGTGGAGATTGGTCAAGACCCTAGTTACCTTGCGTGAACCGCAGGAAGCGTGGGTGACACGCATGGGGATGAATTACCCGAGAGTCATTAGCATTCATAACAGTGACAAGAGTAAGATTGACGCTTGCAATGCTGCCAACTGTAACGGGGTGATCAGCCCGTCGTCGATGCTGAACCAAAATCGCACGCGCCTGGACGGAAGTCTGTTTTAAATAAAGACGGTGTAAATACACAGACTGGATGGATGTGCTTGTCTGTATTGACGTTGCGTGTCGCCCAAGAAGGGACGTGATCTCAAAATGACTTAAGCTTTTAAAAAGGTCCAATCGCTCTCGCTCTAAATTCAATTTCGAAATCTTCACCGCCCAATATGATCATGCAGACACTCTTGGCAGTGGCCGCTGCAGCCGGTCTCGCCAGCGCCGCTTGCTCGAACCCACGCATTCGGATGGAGTGGCACGACCTGTCCCCGGACCAGAAGGCCGCCTGTGAGTGACGCCCTCCGCTGGAAAGCCCCTTCTTACACCTTCATCAACAGACGTCAGAGCCACCGTTGCTCTTGCCGGCAGACCAGTCAGCGGTCAGTACGATGACCCCAGCCGCATGGCATGGCATGACTTTGTGCAGACCCACTCCCGCAATGCGTACTGGGCCCACGTAAGTCTGCGAGTTGGGTGCAGTGCCTTGTCTCACGCTTGCTCCTCTCCCGCAACAACAGGGCAACGCCCAGTTCTATCCTTACCACCGCGCAATGATGTGGCAGTTTGAGAATGCGCTCATCTCGACGGGCGAGTGGCCGTCGAGTATGGGAGTCCCGTACTTTGATTGGTCGGCAATGTCGCAGGTGACACAAACCTTTTTCTGAAACTGTCTCACGTCCAACTAAACACGCTGCTCCTCTGCGCAGAACTGGTGGACGTCCGACATCTTCTCGGACCAATACTTTGGATCGGCCACCAGCAAGGATAAGGACGGATGTGTGCTGACAGGCGCCTTTGCCAAAGGCAAGTACAAGGTTGCCGACGATCCTGAGGGCTCTAGAGGCATCACGACGGGTGACTTGACTTGCCTGCGTCGTAACGCGAGGAGCGGTGCTGTGCTGCCGGACGCAACTGAGATCACACGCGGACTTGCGCCAAACAGTTACACGGAGTTCACCGGTTACAACTTGGACAACGGTAACTACCACGCATCTGGACACGTTACGATTGGTGGAGACGGCGGTGACTTGAGTAACCCAAGCATCAGTCCAAATGACCCGCTCTTTTACCGTGAGTTTCCTTCTTGAATGCAGTGGCTGTTACAAAACTAATTATTGGTGATAGTGCACCACGGATTCGTTGACAAGTACTGGTGGCGATGGCAGCAACAGTGCCAGGCCTTCAAGTACGACTACGAAGGTCGTCTGAAGTCGGCTGACGATCCAATGTCCCACGGCAGCGACCAAGCTTCAAAGGATCTTTACGTCAACTCTTACCCCTTCATCGTTGCCGACCTGTTGGAGTCCGAGGGAGACACTCTCTGCTACAGATACTCTCAATCCAAGGGAGACGTTACTCCGCAAGCAGTATCATGCCCGGCTGTCACGACTACAAGCGCTATCCCAAAACCCACCACGTCAAGAGACCCCAGCGACACTAACACTGACCG
Organism: Chytriomyces confervae; assembly: GCA_006535975.1. NCBI lineage: Eukaryota > Fungi > Chytridiomycota > Chytridiomycetes > Chytridiales > Chytriomycetaceae > Chytriomyces > Chytriomyces confervae. The sequence goes on along the minus strand of QEAP01000616.1, from coordinate 9,689 downwards.
CCCTACCGGAACCGGTGGTCGCACTTCTGTGCCAGTTCGTCCAACAGTTGCAGCCAACTCTCTTGATGACAACTGGCTCAATGTTGCCCTTGTTAGAATGATCGAGAAGAAAAAGGTTGTCTGGAAAGTCGGCGGTGCCTCAGATGACGGGCAAGTGTCCCTTCAGGACATTCCAACTGCAGGCGGAGACATTGTTGTCTTTGGTCGTGACGAGTTGGAAAGCTTTTCTGATGCTGAGACCACAACAGACGCTGAGGCTGCAACAGAAACTGAGTTTGCTTCAAGAACTGGCACCGCAACTGGAACTCTCACTGCAACTGCTACTGCAACTGCAGTTGCAACTGAGCCAGCAGCAAAACCCAATCATTTGTACATTGAGACACGAAACGCAGACAACAGCACCACCATTTCGTACACCAACTTCCACAAAACGATTGAAGTCCCTGCCGAATACGAGATTGTTGCAGTGTACTTGTCTTCTGTGACGGCACAATTGCCCGGCGGTCCACTCAAGCGATTCTTCCCAGCCATGCCTGTAATTGAATACGTTCCCAACCCAGAAGCACCGCAAGAAGTTGTGGCCGGAAGCCATCCTTGCCACCTTGCTTACCCAGACCCAATTACATGCGAATATGCTGAAGCCATGAACATGAGCTGCGACATGGTCACTTCGAAGCACGCGTTGCTGAAGATGAGAATTGACGAGTTCAACGCTGCCAACTGCCAGAACGGCACCAGTCCGTCATCGTTGGTCAACCATGGATGGAGTGCGATGTAGTTGTTGTTCTTGTTGAAGGATGCTGGCATTGTTTGTATCTGTTGACCTTTCTGTTCCTGACACTGTTTTTTTGCGTTTCCTTTTTTTTTGTATTTCGCGTGAACATGCGTGAAAGTAGACTTTCCTTTTTCAAGAGTAAAATATCGATCAAAAATATGGTCTTTGTTTGTGCTCCGTCAGTTGTCTGGTTATCACATGAGAAAAAAAAATTAGGAAAAAGACCCACGAAATACAAAAAAACAAACACTCCAACGAATGCAAGTTGCTCTTGTCGACGTTCTGGATGTATCCGCAGCGGCCCTGATCTCTCTGTTCGGTCTGGCCGGCTTGCTGGGTTTGATCAGACGGACGTCAAACACTATCAACAACGGTCCTTCTCTTTCGAAGCATGTGCAGTCTTCGAGTGCTCTGGTGACACTGACAGGTCTCATCCTCATCTTGGACGCGGTGGATGCCGATTCAAGCGGACTCGATTTACGCCGAGGTCGTGCCCGAACCCGCATCGCGTGCGATGGCCTTGTGTTGTTTGGATGGACAGCCTTGGCCGTGGCTCATTTCATCATGGGCAGCTGGGACCCATCGAGATCATTGTGGGAGCGAATGCGACTGTGGTGTGTTGTGCGCGGTGCATGGATTGCAGCAGCCGTGTTGGATGCTGCACAAATATCGCGAGTTGCAGCGAGTCTGATTTCGAATCGTGTTGCCGTTGGCGATTTAACGACGACAGATTGGATGTTGCTGGGATTCCTGGTTGTACGATGTATTGTTGAATGTGGATCGTGCGTTATGCTGCGAGCGCCGTTTGGACGAACTGGTGCTGATGAGGAAAGCGCATTGTTGGAGGAGGACAGGCCTGTGTCGACGGAATCAACATCGTCTTGGGCCAAAACATTCAAACATATGCGGCAACTATTTCCGTTTCTGATGCCTCGCGGGTTGTACTTGAGATCCATGGTTGGACTTTGTATGGGGCTGCTTGTATGTGGACGAATCGTGAATGTGATTGTACCGCTGCAGTACAAGATGCTTGTGGACACGCTGACATATTTGCCACCGGAAGAATCACGGTCGCCGTACTATGCATGGGGAGCAGTTCTTGCGTTTTGCTCATTGAGATATCTGCAGAGTAGCGTGGGTGTTATTTCGTCGCTGCAGTCGCTGTGTTGGATTCCTGTTGGTCAGTTCAACACAAGAGAAATATCAGTTCAGATGCTGAGACATTTGCATTCGCTGAGTTTGCAGTTTCACATTAATCGAAAGACTGGAGAAGGTATGGGCACTCAGTGTTGCAGTTGTGCGCGCTTTTCGAATTCGCAATTAACTCTGCCTCACCAGTTCTTCGCGTGATGGACCGTGGAACGAGCTCCGTCGGCTCATTACTCAACGCGATCGTGTTCAACATTATTCCCATCTTTGTCGATATTTTCATTGCCGTGTTTTGGTTCATTTACATGTTTGACTACTTGACTGGGTTGATTGTACTATCGACGATGGTGCTGTACGTGACAATGACGGTGGTTATAACAGAATGGCGAACAAAGTTCAGAAGGGAAATGAACGCGGTCAGTTTTATTTTACTTATCGGCACCCAAACTATTTCTTGCTAAACATGAATTGATTCGGTACACAGCTTGATTCCTCCTCCCGTGCAAGAGCTGTCGACTCGCTTCTCAATTTCGAAACCGTCAAATACTACAACAATGAAAACTATGAAGTCAATCGCTTCGAAAAAAGCATTCTTGAGTACCAAAACGCGGACTGGAAATCTAGCGCGTCTCTGACTCTCCTTAACATGGCCCAAAATACGGTCATCACAGTAGGTCTGGCGTGTGGCAGTTTACTTTGCGCTGGGCGGGTTGTTAGAGGGGAGCTGACTGTTGGAGATTTCATCATGTTCATTACGTACATTGTGCAATTGTATCAGCCGCTCAACTTTTTTGGAACGTATTACCGCGTTATTCAGCAGGTTTGGAGCCATCAAATTGTTTTTTTTGCTCTCATCCATAAGTTTCTGCGTTTTGACTTTATGCATTCAGAACTTTATTGACATGGAAAGCATGTTTGATCTGCTCAACGAAAATGCGGCAGTGAAAGATGAAGAGTTTGCGCGGGACATGACATGCTCAGATGGAGAAATTAAATTCGGTTCGTACTCCACACCCCACATCAAGATTAGTAACCTTTATGACTGACGCCCTTTATTCCATCCCACAGAAAACGTATCTTTTGCGTACGATGCGCGCCAGCCTGCACTAGAGAACATTAGTTTTACAGTCCCCGCCAAAACCACCACCGCTCTTGTTGGACAAAGTGGCAGCGGCAAGTCGACTGTTTTCAGACTCCTTTTCCGCTTTGTAAGATCATTTGCTTTTTTTTCATGCTTTTTCGTGGATTGATTTTCTCACCCAATTATATTCTGCTCAATGTAGTATGATCCCCAGTCGGGTCGAATTCTAATCGACGGTCAAGGTGTGTATCTTCCTTTCCTTTCCACCAACCTCCAAAACTCACCATATTCGAAAATTCATTCTACAGATATCAGCAAAATGACTCAGTCGTCTTTGAGACGCGCTATTGGAGTGGTTCCACAAGATACAGTCTGTTTCAACGATACCATTGGATACAACATTGGATACGGAGACACCAACGCCAGCACGGCAGCAATCGAGCAAGCTGCACAAAAGGCGCAAATTCACGACAAGATTTTGGCATTCCCCGATGGATATGAAACGAAGGTCGGTGAGCGTGGGCTACGACTCAGTGGAGGTGAAAAACAGAGAGTGGCAATTGCGCGCACATTGCTCAAGGACCCAAAAATGTAAAATGACTGGTTTTTTTTTTCTTCCCTTCCAAAGTTTACGAAATTTGTTTTTCTTTCAAGCATTCTATTGGATGAAGCCACTTCAGCCCTGGACAATACCACTGAAGCACTTATCCAGCGATCCTTGACCGAACTCACATCGCGCCGAACCACGCTTGTGATTGCTCACCGGTTAAGCACAATCGTTGATGCCGACTGCATCCTTGTCATGAAAGACGGGAAAATTGTAGAAAAGGGCACGCATGTGGACCTTTTGGCTGCCGGAGAAAAACGTGCATCACTGAGTGGGTCCGATGGGAAATTCAAAGTTGGGGAAACTGAGGAAATGGGATGGATTGGTACCTATTACCAAATGTGGATGCGGCAGTTGGAGGACCCGTCATCGGGTATTGACGTTCTTGATGGCAATGATGCACAGTTGGATCCAATGAAACCAGTTATGAAGATTCGTGTGGCACCGTCAGTTTCGGGTGGGGCTGCAAAGACAAATGGTGGTCATGGAAAGCATGGCGGACATGGAGACAGCGGAGGAGGAAGTGGTTTTCATTAAAATACAGAATCTTGCAAAAACAAATATATTGCGGTTTGAACCGCTCTAGTTGTGACATGAACCCAAAGACAAAACTGCAGCTTCTAAAATGATGCACCAAAATCCTGGTCATCGAGCCGCGTCCACAGCTTGAACCCTTGCTTCGTGCATGCCTTGCTCCACAGTTCCTTCGACATAGAATCGAACGATTTTCACCGTTTTTTCTTGACCGTTACGCAAAACTCGTGCAATGCCTTGCTGTTCCGACGCAACCGCGTTTTCTTCCCTCCCAGATTCAAACGGGTGCAAGATGATGCAGTGAGATGCTGCCGAACGAAAAATGACATCAGAATTTACAGACACAACGGGATAAATATCCCATGATAAAACGGTTACGGATTTGGGGTCCTATGCCTCTCACCTTCTGTCAGATTCAACCCGCTTACTGAATCGCGTGCAGAGAGCATCAGCACCTTGACCGGTTTTTGAGCCGGTTTGTTCAGTTTTACTTGTTTGGCAGCTTTCAATGCCTCTTCAGGCTGCTCGTCTGCAATGCGTTTGCCTTTCCCCTTGGGATCCAAAAGATCGACTACTGGCTCCGATATTTCGGCCAACACAGTTTTGGTGCTTTGGACAGCAGCTACCGCAGGTTTCGAAAGACCCGCACGAAATCGTTGAAGTGCCTTCTCTCGTTGCCGCCAACCGTTCTTGACTTGCGCAGTAGACAGTCCGTACGTTTTCAAAGCAGCTGTGACAAGGTCTGCAAGGTCCGAATACTGAATAAATACAATGAATCGATGGTCATCCGACTTGAGACTTTCTTCCTTGATGTACTTGACCACCTCGCGAATCTTGGATCCAAACTGTCGGAAGAGTTTAATGACAAGCAAAAAAAGATTCGCAATCGAAACTAGAACTGTACCATGTTTGGATCCAGTGTGTCGAAACCATCCTCCGCAACTGTCTCCTCGCCATCGAGAGTTTCGAGCACGGGTTCAACTGCTGGAGGCGGGAGCACCTTCATCACTTCACCCACCTGGAACACTTTGCGACAGCTGGGACACTTTCCTTGTGTCGAGATGGCATCAGCGCATTCCCCACAAAACGAATGCCCACATGGTACGATCCCGATTTCATCTTGCACATCTTCCTCCAAGCACACGCTGCACTCAATCCGCTGTCCTCCTTTGGACAAGTGCGTGTTTGCAAAGTTTTCGAAAAAGTTGAACTGAGCTTGGATGGATGCTTGATTCAGGCGCATCTCTGCAACCTTGGTTTTGATGGTCTGGATTTTTCCGTCTGTGACTGCCATTCCTGTGTCATTTGACTCATGCAATGTCACTCGCAACTCCTCTGCTTCCTCTTCCATTCGCGTTATTTTGTGCTGCAAGTCCGCCAGTTCTGAAAGGCGGTTCTTTTGGACCATTTGGGTGACTTTTTCTATCGACATCACCCCATGAACCCCAAGCTTAGCTCCAATCCTTCCAATTTGATAATGATTGCACAGCTTCAACAGATTCCACCTGCGCTCTTTGACGAAGGATTGATATAATGCGCGTTCCATGGGAGTCTGACGGCAGCTGAATATCTCAAACACGGGTGGTGGAAATGTCACTTCGGGTTCATTTCGTCTGACGCGGTTCTGAATAAACCGAAACATGTCCAATTGGGGAACAAGCCATTTTTCTGTTGCGTCAAGGTTCAGGAAATCTGCGTACCGGCAGATAACTTTCAAAGAATTGAACGTTGGAGTCCCTGTCAATCCCCATAAACAGTCAGCAGATAACTGACGGACTTGATCAGTGACAGACTCCTCTTTATAAAGCACTTCATGAAATTCATCGCACACGATGCGGTGGAAATGGCACCACGTCAAGGCAAAATCGCCCTTTTTGCGGCTGGTCACGAATTTCTGGCGGTCGGCGGCAGAATTTGCGAAATCCAAGTTTTTGCCGTAGTTTGACAGGGAACGGCCACTTTCTTTTGCGCCTCGGTATGCCTTGTTCACGAGAAACTGATAGGATACAATCAAGAAGTCGCAAGTGAGGACATCTTGCAAACTTGTTTTCGAGTAGTTTGCTTTGCCTTTCATTTGGATCACGGAGACGGAGTCCCCGAGACATTTGCGGATTTCTTGTTCCCATTGGTCTGCAATATTACTTGGGACGAGGACGAGGGTGGCCCTTGAGCGGAACATGCCTTTGCGCATAGAGTACAAAAAGTCCTGATCCACAAAAGGACGCGAATGGCAAAGGGCAAGTGTGGTGATTGTTTTCCCGACGCCAGGTTTGTCCTGTTGAGTGTAGGGATAAGAACGCGGATGAAGCGATATCCAGTGTGGCGCGTACCGCAATAATTCCAGCGGCCGAGTTTCGTGCTTTGCGAACATCTTCATCCAGTTTGATAAATGACTTGGACTCCATGTCAATCCACATATCATCAGTGCCATCTTCTACTGGAAACAAGTTCGGCGCGTAAAACAGTGATGGCTCTCTGTCTTCGATTCCTTGCATCCATGCCAAAGTCCGCAGCTGATAATCAAACAATTTCAACGCAAATGGCTCGGAGGGTCCAGCGCATGGCACAATATCAAAGGTTGCTGGTACTGTAAGCGTTGAGAGTGTGCAATCGATGCCTCCCTCCGCTGAATGAGTCCAGACAACCTCGCCCTCGACAATTGTAATTGGCGCTCCGCCGTTTGCCCAAAACATTTGTACGAACTCATTTTGGAGTACCTCTGGCGTCTTTAAAGCGGCAATGTCGTTATCTCTCCATAGAATACGCAATTCGATATCCGCAAGTCTACCGTCTTGTGCGTTGCGGGCAATTCGGGCCAACACTTTGAAAGCAAGCGAGTGAACAAACCGCAGATTCAATTGATGGTTAATCAACAAGCAGATACTCTCTTCCACCGTATTTCCCTGCGGAATCGGATTCTCGAACCAAGGCTCAAAGCGACGGAGGGGCAGGCGGCGCGTGTTCTTAACGAGGTTTTTTGCTATGATCCCGAGGGACACTGCAGCCGAGAGCTCCTTGGGCCAATGCTCGTACTTGGTCCACATGGCTTGGGTCATAAACACGGCGAGTTCGATGTGATCGCCTTCGAGCGGATCTTCGGCCGTGCTGTGCTTGTTTGAGCTGTCATCGCCCATGAACGCCGTGAGATCCTCATCACTCTCAACCTCGAAGGTAAGGGAGCGGCTGAGTGGCTTGGCAGAGACTGGGGCTGAAGGTGGAGCCGACGCACTAGATGGCCCAGCGTTGGAAGTGACAGAGCCAGCACCCATGGTATGCCAGAAATGCGGATCTGTTCAGAAATATTTTTGAACAGGTTCTCCACGAAATCTCAAAGGATCATTGAGTGCGCGTGCAAGACGTGAGAACAGATGTCCCCCGCCCCAGGCAGCTGCCTCAACTCCACGGCCGCCTCAAATTGTCCCAGTTGTTCCCTGTCATTCATTGCCTGGCTTTCTTTGATCACGTTTGGGCTGTCGTGACGATTGTATTCCGAGGACGGGCATCGATCTGGTGCACAAAACAAGTGAACGACTGCGCTTTCGGACACGCAAAAAGAAGTCGCAGAAGTTACCAACCATCACAAGTACTGGATACTTTATCCGTAAAATTGGATGCTGTCAAGAAAAATTGCAATAAAGTTCGGCAACCAAAAGAGCTGTGCCAACAAACAAATGACACGTATGGCACAACCGCTTTCACTTGCATGTTATTCCGCCGTCTTTCATACATCTGCCCCACCAGGACACTCACTCGTTGAGCCGCTTCCAACGCTTTAACCCTTGCCTCGTGCATGCCTTGTTCCACAGTTCCTTCCACATAGAATCGTACAATCTTCACCGTTTTTTCTTAGCCTTTTCGTAAACACGCGCTATGCCTTGCTGTTCAGACGCAACCGCGTTTTCTTCCTTCACAGACACAAACGGATATCAGCAGTGAGATGCTGCCCCAAAACACAATATCAAATCAGCATGCAACAGACTTCAGCGCGACATTCAACATTACATTGGAACGTATCAATAAAACCAAACCACCGTCGCGCGCGACGAGGCAACTGCGGCCCTCAACCTCATGCATGGATTCGTGACAGCATCGACCAGCCGGTTCTGATTGACAAATTGAAAGTCATGTGGCGCGGCTTCAGCAACTTCTGGATTGACACCTACATACGCGATACATTCAACCTGCTTGCTGGACCCAAACCCAACGCAACGACCCACAGGCAAAAGATTTGATCCTTTTGTTTTATCAAACGGACCTTAGCTTGGGTCTCTTTTGGAACAAATCCAGGAAGTTTCCGCCGCTGCCGTGATGACGGCACTGGGAGCGCATCTTCTTTCTGGACTTACTTTCGGATTTCCGCTTCAACTTTTTGGAAAACAGGACACTCTTTCTAAAATCCTTGCACGGCATCACGGTATCTCTCGGTGCGGATAACAAGTCAAATCTCCGAAAGTAACACCACGATGATTATCCAAATCAGCAGCAACATTGTAAACTCCACGTCGAAATACTCCATTTGTAACACATGAATCCTGATGTGTGCTTGTCGTCTAATGATAAATAACTTGGAAGTTGCGGCGAAGGCGCTCTCCAAATCCCATTTTGGAACGCCCAAAATGCATGTTAAGAAAAAAACAAACGGCTGTTCAAGTATCGCTAGTGGATTTTCTATTCAGCTGTTCACTCTCAATAACATAAAGACACACCAAACAAAAGACAAAAGCAAAAGAGAAAAGTAAAAGGCATCAGCACGACGGGACTCGTGCCGCTTTTTAGTCCAACGCTCGAACTCTTGCCTCATGCATGGCCTGCTCTACGCTCCTTTCAACATAGAATCGTACAATCTTGACTGTTTTCTCTTGGCCTTTCCTCAGTACTCGCGCTATGCCTTGCTGTTCAGACGCAACCGCGTTTTCTTCCTTCTCAGACACAAACGGGTGCAAGATGATGCAGTGGGATGCTGCAAGTACAAAGGCAAAATCAGACTTCAAATGCAGTGAATGAATGAAGGCTTAAAATATACACCATGTTCATGGCCCAATGCCTCACCTTCTATCAGGTTCAATCCACTCACTGAATCACGTGCTGAGAGCATCAGCACCTTGACCGGTTTTGCAGCTGGTTTGTTCAGTTTCACTTGTTTGGCAGGTTTTGATCGTCGTTCTGCCTGTTCGTCAACAACGCGTTTGCCTTTTCCCTTGGGATCCAATGGATCAACTGATGGCTCCGATGTTTCAGCCAAAAACGGTATTCGTGTTTTTCGACAATATCTTTTACCTTTTCCCTCGGGATCTAACGGATCAACCGCTGGCTCGGATATTTCGGTAAGCACATTTTCGGAATTGCCGACAGAATCTGCGACAGGTTTCGACAGGCCCGCACGAAATAGTCGGAGCGCTCTCTCACGTTGTTGCCAACCTTGATTTACTCGCGCAGTAGACAGTCCGTACGTTTTCAAAGCAGCTGTGACAAGGTCTGCAAGGTCTGAAAACTGAATAAATACAATGAATCGAAAGTCATCCGACTTGAGACTTTCTTCCTTG
>QEAP01000615.1:0-13580 GCA_006535975.1 Chytriomyces confervae | reverse complement strand
GCGTGGTTCTCTCAAATTGGAGATCTTCATGTCGTGCATCACATGTGGCAGTATCCGTTGAGTTTCATCGTTCCGTGCCCAGAAGCCTTTTTTTTTTTTTTCTCGCCATTCATTTCAGAACAAAATTCTCAATCTATATACTTACTTCAGGAACCTCGCCGTGCGTAAAGAAATGAGAGAAAAGGCTTGGGAAATTGAAGGATGGAACAAGACCTCATACAATACGGGTATATTGTGACTTGTCGCTATATCCATTACATCTTTCTTAAGCCAAAATTCTACCAAACTTCCACCCAGCCCGCATGCAGCAGAGCATGCACTGCCGCATCATGAGACCGTTTGAATTTTCTCCAATGGGTTGATCCAAAGGCAAAATACACAAAGACAGAGACTTGCAACTCCCAAGCTTCTTTGGTTTTTTTTTTTTTTTTTCCCTTGTTGGTGCTGCCCTCATCAAGCTTTCTCTCAAAATAAAAACTTGAATGTAACTCCTCCGCCGAACAAGCGCGTCATGATTGCCACATGAAGTGGCCAGCGACGAATTTGTGTACGTGTTCGACAGACCGTACGGGATTTCCTGACGCCGCAAAAAGAACAAAAGAAAAGGTGAACAGAGTGGGATTCGAACCCACGCCTATTATTAGACCACAACTTGAGTGTGGCGCCTTAGACCAACTCGGCCATCTGTCCATGTGTTTGCTGAAAAAATTAACACTATATAATACTACATAATTAGGTTTTCATTAACTCTATCATATGGGCGTCAACTTAACAGCATGACATGCTGGATAGTATCAGCGTTGAACCAGAAACGAATGCATGTGCTTTGTCTCGGTCTGTAGTTGGAGCCCTCGCTGCCAGTTAAGCAGTAAAATAAAAGCACAGGCTGTAACATTGTAAAAAGTGCAAAATGGCTGCCCTCAACGTCGCTTCAGTTAACGTACGACCACCCTGTCCGCCGTCCTGTCCGAACACTCGATACCAAATCCGGCATCTCCGGTGGATCACGCCCTGTCAAAGCACCCACTTACCAGCCCTATTCAAACAGGTCGCCCGCTGGTCCGCCCTCGCCTTCGGAGTGTTCTACGGCTACTCGCGCCAGAGAAGCCTCACCCTGCACGTGAAGGAGCAAAACGAAGAGAAAGAGTTCAGAGCGTATGCGGATCTTGTTGAGGAGGCAAAGATTGCCTTTGAGGCTGCGTACAACAGGGAGCAAGCTGTCAAGGCGGCTCCATATGGCAGTTGAGTGGCCGTTTCCTGGTTGCCGTTTCTTCGTTCTTTCTGCGGATTCCTATCAGTCTGGGTTGATGTCGAGGGCCTCTATCTGTCCGCTCTAGTCGAATGATGCGTCAAATGGGCACGAAAACTGCGCTGTCATACATACCGGGATGCCGTTGCGAACTATCCCCTCAATTAAACTACATCGTATATACCACTAACGCTCGACCTCCGATCATCAATCCAAAAAAAAAAAAACGAAATCATCAGTCGTCATCGATTCGGAGTCTTACAAATTCAACGGAGACAAGTGGTTGGACTTTGCCGTCGTACGTACCGTTTTCACATTTTTCGCTGTCGTGGGGGGGGTCTCTGTTCCTAAATTCAACTGCGTTTCAATTATTTTTGCAACAGTCGCAGACCAAGTAAATCGACTCGAAGCCGTGTCTCGCCGACATTGTTACGCAATGGAAACTTATCTGCGCTGCGGTGCCTTTGTCTGTCTTCTAAAAATAAACCCCTTGACCAACCTTCGTTGGCATCAAAATGCACTAACACCGACACTGTCACAAGTAGAAAAAACGAACTCCCCACTCTTTTTATTATTAACAAAAGGAGATGATGACATCAAAGCTGCATGGAATATCGGAGTACAAATTCTCATTTCCTTACATTCCGTCGTCGGCGTTTAACAGGCATCGGGGAATCTTCAGGCATCATCGCCTTTTCAGTGCGCAACTTGCGCGTCCTCTTATGATTCTCTTCCTCGACTGGCTCATCCACTTTCAATTCGTCAATGTGGAGTTCTGGAGTTTCGTCACTAACCGTCTCACTCTCCTTCTCAACACCGCTACTACACCGCCGCAAAAGACCACCCCATTTTCCAACTCCAACACTTGCAGATCCACGCGCGCCTTGTCTGCTTACAGGTTGCAATACGCTCCCATTGGACCCACCAACTCCAACAGAAATCTTTTGAATCGATGCTGAAAGCGATACACTTGCGCTCACTCCACCATCACCCACAACCGCATCCAAAGGCTTCCGGCTTCCCGCCTGCAATGCTCCAATCAAAGCACGCGTGCGACGACTTGCACCTACTGGGATTAAAACGGGGGCAGGGTTTTGCGTTGTCTTTGCAGAGAATGACAGTTTCAGACCTTCAGTGGTGGAAGTTTTTGTTTCCGGGTGATCCAACTTTTTGGATTCGTCATGCAATATGCAACCATCCCTGTCCTCATTTTCCGAGTTTCCGTTATGTTCATGCACCGCAAATCCAAACGCGCGTCGTTTTGAAGGTTTTCGTGATGCAGAGACAGGCGGTGAAGATTGGCTACTTCTCCTGCTCCTCCTCCTTTGTTTCAAATCTTTGCCAGATTCTTTTAATTTATCACTTGCAGGGATCAATGAAGTCCGAGAAATGCGGCGAGATCTGCGAGGTGGTGGCTCGATGTTTTCTGCATACTCGATTTCTTCATGTTCATTCTTGTCGAACGATTTACTGCTGGTCAACGTGGTTTGCGAGTCTGCCAACGGTTGATCACTGGGATTCGATGAACCCTGGCTCGAGTCGAAGCAACCTTCGGTTTGAGTTTCAGAATCTTCGTAAAGCGTCAAAAAATCGATTATTGCGGTGGAGGCCTTTTCACAGACTGTAGCTGCCGGGTTGGTTTGAGTTTCGACTGAGACCCCAGTTTTGTGACCAACGGCATCGCAGAAGTTGATTGCAATGCTTTCACCACCTGGTTCATGCTCAGACTCTTGCTGAATTTCGACTTGGGTTTCAGCGTCAGTGGTCATGCCAACGAAAACTGTTTCCGAGATGGTCAATTCTCGAGTCGCCTGTAATTGCTTAATCTTGAACGAGAGGAGAATGATAAGCGAATGTGATCTAATATTTACAAAAATTTAAAACTAACCAGTTGCTGATCTTGCACCTGTTTTTCGGTCATGGCTTGAATCCGGTCCTCCAAGGACAAAACGTCCATTTCCCTCGCATCGTACATTTCCAGAAGTTGTGCTAGTTCATTATCCTTCTGTTCGAGTTCGATTTCCTTCAACCCAAGCTCCTCCTTTAGCTAATCGATAATGTCGTGAGCCAAGAAATATCCCATGCAAATATCAAAAATTAACAATACCTCATCAGCCATCTCCAAAAGCCCCTTGGCAGCCTTGAGCCGTCTTTCCATCTTTTCCAAGCAATCCCTCTCCATTCTGGCTCTGGCCTCGCGCAAGATGGCATCCCCGCCCCCATCAATGCGCAAATACTCTTCCTTCATTCGCCGACCCTGCAAAAGAAAGAATCAATAAAACAGAATGCCAATAAAATCGCCAAAACACATCACCTCATTTTCAACAAGCCCGCGCATCTGTGCCTCCATTTCGGAAAGAACCGCTTCAAGTTCGCGATTCTTGAGCGCAAGCGTGTCACGTTCGCGTTCTGCGCGTGTCGTCCTCACGCGCATGCGATGCAGTTCCGCTGCAACTTGCGCGGCTGAATAATCAGCGTCTCCGCTGCTACGCGCATCAGATCTGAACACGTCGCCACCGCGTTTTCGTTTCAGGGTTGGGCTGAACGGTTGGAACGTGACGAGCTGGCATGTTTGGTGGCTGAATTCGAGGACGGCTTTTGTTTGGTCTTCGTTTGTGGGGTCGATATGGAAGAGAAATGTCACGAGACCCGTTCGAAAAAAGGGTTGCAGGGATTTAGTGAGTTGGCAGCTGTTGTATGGGATTTTCTTTTGTTGTGCGCCAAGTTCAGATCCTTGTATATATTTCGAAGACGTGTGAATTGGGCAAAATTTACCTCCAATTTGACTCTTTTCTTTTCTCGCTCAAACGCGCTTTGAGATTTCTGGTTTTTGACCATTTTATTTACACAGTCGCTGAGAAACTTTGAAGGTTTTGTTGCCAGTTAAAAGCCACCAAAAATGGTTTGACGAAATCAATTGATCTCTCACCAGCAAGCTCTTGTTAATATGTCCAGCTTCAGAAAGCGTTGCGCCTTCAGCGCCCGTCTTTTTTGAATTCTCGGATCCCGCAAGATCGGCAATGGATATCCGGCTAATACGCGGTTTCTACAAAACCCACCACGATAAGCAAACATATATCACCAGAATGATATTCTCAAAAAGAACAGTGAAAGAAATGCCTTACACTTTTCGCATCGAGTAATCGCAGCAACTTGATTGTGGTAATCAAATGGCCTCTTGAAGAAGTCTTGTTCACGTTAGTTTCCTGCGTCCTTCGCGCAGAGATGACTTTGTTTACAATGTCGACTCCTGACTTCAAGTCGGTGATGCGATATTCCGTCATGTTTTTGAAGTACTGTTGGGTTGCTTTCGTTTGTAAATTTTTTTGAATTGTTCCTTGCAACTTCAAAAACAAGGTACTAACGGGCGTTTCGGTGGATGCGTCAAGATTCATCTTAGTTCCAGAGCCTTTGATGGATGCTGGGTTTAGTAAATCGCGGCACTGCAAAAGGCATCCTTCAGTATGCTGTTTGGGCAACAAAATGATCAACTTACTCGATCATTGTGAATCTTGAATGAACAGTATGAAATAGCACAGAGTTCGATATCAGCGATGTTTCCATACAACAATAATCGTCAGAACCGAATAGTCCCGTAAGCCGAAAAAACGGGTGTCTCACCTCCAGAAATGAGATCCACAGTGAACAAGAACCTTCCCCAACCGTACTCGCACCATCAAACACTTCATCGGCTGACCCAAGATTCAGCACATCCACTTGACCCCAATGCAACGGCACAATATTTGACGGAGCTGATGAATTGGGTCCCAGCGAATTCACTCGATTTACGAGGAATGCGATGGATTTGTTGAGAATTGCTGAAAGGGTGTGTGTTTTCCCGGAGCCGCTGGGCCCATATGCGAGAATCAGTTCGTCCGTTGGAGTGGGTTCGTCAAACAGGTGAACAAGGAGCGGTAAAGTTGTTGTCCGAAACACTGAAAAATGCCAAAATCGGTGAGCGTGCGATACCCTCAACTCAATGAAAAACAGAAGCACCTTCTTCATTGTCTGCAGTCTCTTGAAACACGTGGTCGAAAGTGTAAACCGCCTCGGCGTCCGATTGAGTTGAATTGAACGACATGGGTCTGAAGCTCACGCTTTTGCATTTTGTCGATGCTTTCGAAGGAATGTGAATCGCGCGTGCAAGTTGCGGTGAAGAAGGGCGTTGGCGGAGAAAGACTTTGACAGCGTTTTCCCGTCTATGCGGCGACCGAGCATCCTCAGCAGCAATATCATCCAGTGAAACATCCACCGGTGCATCCGCCAAGTCTACTGAAACGTCTGCTGATGAGGGTATAGATACGGATATGGATGCAGTTTCTGCTGGTGCCCGAGAATGAGTGTTTGAGTTGCTTCTCTCGATGGGGACACGTTTTGCTTGCGTAGAAGGCGTAACATGAGGGTCAGAGTTGGGCGAGCAGCCAAAGAGCATGGCCATGTTAGCGCCGATCAAGTTGCTCACAAAGCGGGGAGTTGCAGCAATGGGTAGTCTCGAGAGAGAAAAGAATCCGTTTCTGTGATGGAGTCAATGAACCCGTTCTATATGTCTCAGCAGTTCACGTACCCGCCTCGCTCGTCCGCAGACGGTGTCTCTGGAACAAGCTCGTGCTCATCTTCTGCCTCCATGATTTATTTACACTTGATTGAGAAATTTGCAAGAACCGATGTATTCAATTCAGCACGACTCCCCTTCCCGCACCAACTGCAAAGTCGTGCATTCTGTGCACCTCTTCTTCAGTCACGCCATTGTCACTCCAGCTCGCATCACGCACGCCTGGAACACGTGTCTCCACCCCATCAATAGAGTCCGCAATGGTCTTGACAATCACAAACACTCGTCGATGCTTCCAACCCGCGTTCTTCAACTTGTCAACAAGTCCTTCAAGTTCCCGACTCCGCATTTTGGCACAAACGGAAATCAAGCCACGAACTGAAACCTTCCATTTTGAACCATCTAATCTGTCCAGGAATGCAAACGTTTGATCCGCACTGTCACTACAGCGAAGCAGCATGCCATCCACAACAACACTTTCTCGCGCATTCTTTCCATTCAATGTCTGAACAATCTCAGAAAACCTTTGGAAATCTTGAAACACGGCGTCAGCCTCCTCCCCAGTCCCAGATGCTTCCATCAGTGCCCCAAAACACGCATCGGCCTCAGTTTGATTGATGCGGCCAACTAAATCATTCCCCTCAGATGCATGCACCACCACTGACTCAACAGCAAGACGCACAAGCGGCCCAGCATCGTTAATGGATGCCTTTGAATTCACAGCTGCACCAGTGAACGCAGCAAGCAACCCCCACACACGCAATGCATCCGTTGCTATCGCGTCTTTCAAAACATCCCCGGCGGCACTGTACTCTCCCGCACGAATCAACACAGTTGCAACCATTTCCATTAACGCCCACGCAGGACTTGTTTTGCAAGTGTCCCGCATTCCAACATAAATACGCTTAAGCTGTTGAACGTGCGATGCATCCACTTGACTTGAAGCATCGAGACACTTCTTAGAGACAGTGTATGCCACAGCTGTATACATGGTCAACGTGGGCACCATTCCCTTCGCAACCATTTCATCCACCAAGCCCACTGCTTCAGTCAAGTAAATGTTATTTGATGAACTAAACCGGCAATACGCTGTAGTAACAAGTTGGTAGGTGTACGCTGTGGCCATATCCTGCTGCTTCATTTCTTGGAACAGAGCCAGCACAGTGTCCATGTACTTCGCATCGCGTGAGATTTGAGCCAGCACACGATGCGTCACATTCGCGCGATCCCACTGCTGAGAGACGCCCGGTTCTATAGATGCAGCATCAAGAAACTCGCGATGCACCAAAACAAGCGATTCAAAGTCTTCTGATTTTTCAGCAGCACGCAAAGCTGTTTTGTAACTGTTGATGCTGGGTTTCAAATGCAGGGACGTCATTTCGCCGTATACGGTTATCACTTGCTGCCATTTAGATTGCCGGTACAAAGCAAGCATTTGTAAATCGAATGTGAGACTGTTTTTGGGGACATGGGATTGTATCATATGTTGCAACAGAGACATCATGGGTCCAAACGCATGCGTGTCCAGATAGTGACGAAGAATCAAGTTGTATGTTTTCGTGTTTGGTGATGCCTCTTTTTTGGGACTGGGCAATTGCAGTGTTTCAAAAACGGCGAGTGCAGCTGCTGAGTCACCATGCGCGAGAGAAACTTTGATTAGGCTGTTATAAATTGAAATATGCGGGGTCGTTGAAGAGATGGCACTTCCAGGCAGTGCCGCTGATGACCGAACCCTGTTCACGAGCGCTCGAATGCCCGTAAGATTGTTTTGCCGTTCATATAGCGACGCAAGGCGCACGTATTCGTCCATTCGAGCGTCTCTGCCCAGTTGGAGAACGATTTTGTTCAGAAGATGCGTTTTGGATTCAAGGTCCGTGGATTGCGTTGTTGGTGTGGAGCAAATGGATTTGAACAGGAAATGATGCGACACGATCGATACGCTGACTTTGTCCAGCATTGAGTCGAGCAACCGGGAGTAGTCTGACCAGGCAATGTCCGCATCACCCTTGTGCAGAAGCTGCGTCCATGTGCAGGAGAGTTATTCACGACTAGGTCAGACAAAGATGCACGTATCTGGCTCACTTACCTTTGATTCGAACTGGTTGCGCAGCTTGTTGAAGAGAGGCCCATTCTCAGCAAGAGCAATCTTGGCATCCGAGTGTCTTCCGACGTTGGTGCCAGATTCATCCACACCATCAGGGACAAGATTAGAGGTTCGATCCGGTGTCACTTGCAATGCTTGCGAGAAGGGCCATGATGAGAGACACCGTCGGGAGGATGTGGCGAAGCCGCCTCGTAATGATGAGTGCATGTGAGATTTTGAAAACATTTTTCGCAAGATTCCAATTGTTCAGAAGGCGACCACGTTCATCCTATGTTCGCTGCCCTCTCACTGTACCAGCCATTAAGTATCTCTGTTTGTCACAGGTGCCCCAGAATAGCACCTTCGAAGGAGTGGTAACACTTCATTTCACGAGAAATCATCATTAATTTATATAACTAATAATATATCTTTTTTCAAGAAATACATGGGCAGATGGCCGAGTTGGTCTAAGGCGTCACGTTAAGGCCGTGATCTAGTAATAGGCGTGGGTTCGAATCCCACTCTGCTCACTTTTTCGTATTGTTTTGGCTGTCCAACTGAAACTGTTACATTCGATCTTTTCTTGATGATTCTCCGTGGATTTAATGTCATCTCTCATTGATCATGATGAGTTCCTTGAACTTTGCAGTTCATGATCGCTCTGCACTCGTTCCGAAAATGGCTCGATTTCCTCGATTGTTGATAGAACGGGAACGTGTGACGATGTAATTTGCAATACATTCCTTAAAAGATGACTAGAAAACTTACAGAGAGAAGATGCGTGCAAGGTTAAGTGCTGCTTCTCATTGCCAAAGATCTTTCTCAAATTTTTTTGAAGTGATGCCGGCAACGGACATTCTCCTACTGAAGTATTGCTGGCAGTTCCTTTTCTGATGTCGTGTGGATTGAATACTGCAGTTAAAAAATACCTCATGTTCTACAAAATGACAAGTCAGCGACGTCAAGAAAAAAAAAACACTGTGTTATGTGTTCTTATGATTTTGCCGGCATGAGCAGGTGAGGTTCCAACAGCAATGGGTGGCGTGAGAGAGATTATGACTCCCTCTGATTTCGCCAGGAAACAGAGAGCGCCTCATGCTTGACAGGATATGGATTCAATGTCCGTCATGCAAGTGAAACGAATGACGGAGGTGTCGTGCTTGGAATTGATTTGGGCAAGTGTAACACGCGTTTTGTCCTAAAATCGACTTGACAGGAGGTACAAATAGCGCATGCAAAATGACAGAAAAATGACACAGTCTCAAATTCGGAGAAGCGGGTCTTACCTTCGGAGCTGGCCGCAACCTTCGGCTAGAAGGGGCGGCAACGTGTGATTTAGCGCCCATCCCCCTTATTTTATTTTGGTTTGCCTCCGTCACTGTTTTGGACGTCGCGTTTGGTGTTGACAGACACAAATATATATTCACTGTGGTTGACTCCAACGTTCAGTGTCGTCAGTTGTTGTCTAATCCCTTTGGTGACAGAGGTGCTCTGACAAAAGCTTAATCAGACTTATTCAGATACTCGTGTGTGTGTGTTAGCTGCTCTATAATTTTCTGTATCTCTTCCATTTTTCTTGTTTCCTGAGGTTTATTCGTTCTCCAGTTCTTTGACTCGAAATAAAATCCCCAGGTGATAGTGCAGCGCTTTCTTAACGCGAATAAGTGCGTCCCGATCATGCAGCTGAGCAAACAAGTGCATCCTGATCATGCAGCTGAGCAAACAAGTGCCTCCATTGCCAATAACAACTGTCAAAACCCGTAGGTTTTTGTTGATTGTACGCACCCCACCTCCTCAGCAGTGCCTCACAGCGCTTCTCGTGACGTATATCACTTGTCTTTTTCAGATATAAATACAGGTGCTACTGATCTCCAGCATCACTCCGAGACTGAAACGGTGACGTTTAAACAGGAAGAAAAAAACTTGGAAAGTGTTAACTTTGCACGTTGTGACAGTGCTTTCACAGTGAGATGGCCTCTTGTGATTAAACTTTGTTCTGTTCATACTTGTTATCCAACATGTCATGCTGTCATAAGTTTGAACCAAATTTCTGTCAGACTTGAAATGCTCTCCAATGTTCAAGTGCAATAAAGGAAGTATAAAGTCAGGTGTATACAGACTTTATTCATGGTTGATTAATTTCGATCAAAACGGCACATATGTCAGAGTGAAACAATGTTTGTGCAACGCCCGCAAGGCGTATCTTCGAAGAACTTCATGAATTATCTTGACAGTTGGATAGGAAATTATATAAAGTATATATCATCTGTCATGTTACGGAAGTAGTCAGGAGCTCGGTTGTAGCTTCAAGACTAGAGGAGGACTTGAGAAGAGTTGAGAGAGAGTTAAGAGATTATTGAGAGACTGAGGTTTATTGAATCAAGAAAGGTCTTCTTAAATAGCTTTTGTGGCAATGTAAGAAAGACAACAGTGGCACTTGAAATGATAGAAAAAGTAATAACGAAGACGCAATGGCGTCTGGGGAAGGTTGGAGTGTTGAAATTGCTGTGAGTAAATTTTGTGTCTTTGGGAAATTTGATTGATGTGGCGGAGCTTCTGGAAGTACGTGAGGGAATTTGTAGATTACGTGACATGTCAACATGGACAGATGGCCGAGTTGGTCTAAGGCGCCACACTCAAGTTGTGGTCTAGTAATAGGCGTGGGTTCGAATCCCACTCTGTTCACCTTTTGTCGGAACCAAGTTTTTTTTTATTGCGTGGCAAGCTGCCTTTCTGTTTCTTCTGACCGGGACTGAATACTTTTCAGCGAGGTTTTTTTTGATCTGCGCTGTCTGTGAAAGTCACAGATTCTGGAGTGACACAGCCAAAATGAATGCAGATGGCATTAGCGCCTTAAAAAAACAACCTGTGCGAGGCATCCTGAAAAGCCACTCTCACGGCCTCTCTGGCTATGCCGCCGATTCGTCCGCCAACAAGTATGAGTCCCGACTGTAAACCTTGTTTTCTCATAAAACTGACAGCACCTCTGTTTTTTGGCACAAACTAGACTCAAGTGGGATGGCGAGTCGTTTTTTTGCAATTGCCGCTCCATTCTTCGTGATTGACGAGGCAAAGACGCCGTATATCCACTACAATGCATTAACGGACGAAATTGTCGGACATTCAGGTGATTGACCGACTTGACTGATAGGGGGCAACTATTTTTCTTCCCGCGATCTAACAAAAACGCGTGATGTTTTTTAAGGTGCCATTCCGCCCATGGAACTCAGCAGTGCATTAGATGACGTTAAGGATGCGCAACAAAAGATGGCTGCTGGTGGAAGCGCAAGTTCTTTTACGCTGACGAGCGATACGGAGAGTGTTGGAAGCGGAAGTGGAACGAGCTCGACAAGCGGTCCTCATTTTACGGGAAGTATCTCTGGTGGTGGTGCAAGCGGAGATTGTGATGATGATGAGGATGACTCTAGGATGAAAGAGATGACGGCAGAAGGTGCGGACATGCGTTTTGTGTTTTGAGCGTTATTGAATTGTTCTTGTTTGGAGCAGAGCGGGAAAGGCATGAAAAGTTTGAAAGGATGCGGAGTCAGCATTACGATATGAAGCTCAAGCTTGCTGCTGCGCGGAAACAGATCCAAGACGAAGAAAGCGGTGAAGATGGCGATAATGACGATGGGCATCTTGAAGTCGGCAGTGACGGTGACGATGATGACGGTAACTTGGCTGGCGAACGTTGGAGAATTCACCGAATACCTCGTCTGTTCAGACTACGATGATGAATCGGATGATGAAGACGCCGCACAAGGTCCTATTCCGAAATTAGATTTTGTAACTGAATCGATGCATTCGAAGGACGGTCGAAATCCACCTCAACTGAAAGAGGATGAAGCAGCACCGAACATGAGCCGTAATAATAACAGTCGTGGATCCGCGGACATAAGCGAGAGCAGTGGCAGCAAGAAGGCGCGAGGGAACCAGATGGATATGTCTGGGTGATGCACTGGCGCAGTGTTGTCTGTATCTGAATCTTGAAATATAACTTGCATGATGAGTCATATGCGTAAAGTAATCGGCGACAAAAAAGACGAGGACCAATCAGGAACAGAAGACAAGTGAAGAAAAAAGGGCCGTTTCGAACATGGATACCAACAAGGAAGCGAGAGGCTCTGACGATGCGGGCAACGACGTGGATGACGATATCTACCATGATGCTCTCGGCGATGAACCCACTGAGACAGAGACCAAACTTGAACCGGATCAAGAAGCACCCGTTGAGTGCGATTCGCCCGGTCCTTCGACTTCATCGAATCCGCCACGGACTTCTCCCCCGGTCCTCTCTTACTCAGCGGCCGTGGCCCTCAGTCTCAACAACGTTCATGCCAAACAAGTCAATGCTGGTCCAATGGCCCTCGTCCTGGACCCTTCCGACTTTGATATCGACCCTGTTCTTTCGTCCGATTCTGGTGCTGACGCTGCTGCCGAAGTTGTGTGTGACGACACACAGTCCGTCAAAAGGTTTCTTCTTTCTTTCGCTCACAGCGTCACATCTGTGCTCAGCCATGCCTTCTCTCCTCAATACCTTCTCTCAACGCCATCTCAGTTCATCAAGTATCCATTCTGGCCGGACGAGGTCGCAGACGCATCGAAGGCGGCAGAAAATGCACAAACGGTCAACGAGCAGCAGCAGCAGCGCCAGCAGCATCGCAAATTCAACTGCGCAATCCTCATCAGAAAGTAGAGCTCCGTCGAAACCACGATCCAATCTAAAGAACGAATCGAAAACTGTCCACCCTTCTGTTGCTCAGATCAACTCCTCTGTCTCCTTTTCAAATCGACAGCCTTCTTCACAGCTGAAGGCCAATGATACCGGTTCATTCGTAGCAGCTGCGCCCACCCCAGTTGCGCCAATCTCATATTCGGGTATTCTCCAGGCCAATTTGATCCAGTCTCAACCCGTCGCCAATCATCAAACCAAACTCAACCCTCCAACAAGGGCAAACTCTGCCCCGATGTTTGCTTCTTCCTCATCCACCTTCACGGCACCGGCGAATTCAACTGCTAATACCAAAATTGATGAACTCAATAACAACAAAAATACCATCAACAGTGTACTGGACGTGCATTCGACCTTCGGAGCCCTTGAATCGCAACGCAATGCGCTGCAAAACACACCACCGCGGTGTTCAAGTCCCGGGGCTTCTTCAACAACCTCATCCACAGCAAACAGCAAACGCTCAAATAACAACAAGTACTTGCGGCAAAACTCGTTACCCCCGTCTCTTGTCCAATCAAGCGAATACCAACAACTGAATCGAAGTAACAGCAAATCACGGACTCATGCGCAACGGTTCAACTTAAATGAAGATTCCCGGCGAAATACGAATTTGTCAACGGAGAAGGAGCAGAATCGCCCCAACAGTAACGGATATAAAGGAGGATCTTCTCGTCCTGGGAATAATAATTCCGACCGACAGGGTCAGCAGCCGATAAAAATTGTTCATGCAAAAGATGTGAGCTTGAAGTTTAAGCCGACTGGACAGTTGCGATTTCGATATGAATTTGTTGCCGGGCTGGATCTGGAAGTTCATTTGGAAGATAAATGTGGCTCTGCCGTGCAACTGACAGAAAATGTTGAGGCTGGCTTGAATGCGGAAATGTATGAGATCTATGAGGTGATGCCATCTTTGATGCCAAGATGAAGTGTCATTTGGGGCTGAGCGACTTTATTTTCAGACTTT
>QEAP01000614.1:0-13686 GCA_006535975.1 Chytriomyces confervae | reverse complement strand
TCATGCTTGAAACTCGTTGCTTTGTTTTCTTATCCGCCGCCATATCGCCTCCAAATCCTGCCAAAATATCCAACGGGAACAGACCCTCTTTTTTCGTCCCCAAGTTCATTCCATATGCCCATCCATCATCGTACTGATTCTTAAGCTTTACTTTATCCCCGGCGCGTAGTTCGAGTTCGTCTCCCATTGTTGGTTTGAAATCAAACACGGCTTTGTGGACGTCACTTGGATCCGCAACGGATGCAAGGGGGGTGTTTGGAAGCGGAGCTGCTGGAGCGCCGTAGAGGCTCGACATGCGTTGCTTTGGTTTTGAGTTCATGTTGGAAGCGGGTTGGTTTGGTGCAGCACTTGCTGGACCCACGCAGTCTTGTGGGAAGAGTCCTTCGCGTTGGGAGTTTAGGTTTTTACCGAATGCCCAGCCGTCATCGTATTCGTTCTTGACAAGGATTTTGTCGCCAAAGACTGGTTATGACAAAAGGATATTCGACTGTCGGTAACAACAACCTGGAATTTTGAACAATAAGAAAAAAAGTCTTTCTTACAGATTTCAATTTCATCTTGCATAATTGGTGCGTAATTGAAGACTGCTTTTCGAACGTCTTCAGTTGGTTGTTTTCCAACATTGTTCATTTTCATTGGAGCTGGAACGATAGGAGGCGGACTGATTGCTTTCGCTGGAGCGGGTTGCATCGGGCTTTGGGGCATCATTCCCTGTGGAGGACCAAACATGCTTGAGCTACGATCTTTGAACCCGTTTTGGGGAGGTTGTCCGTTTTGCTGTTCAAACGGATCGGCAAACCCGTCCAAAAGATCACTGCGAAGATTACACGTAATTCAGATATAGCCGATATAAAAAATGGAAGTGTAGCAAATAAAAAATATAAGTGTCTTAACAGTGGGAAACTGCCTTCCTTCTTTGTACGCAGGTTGATTCCGTAACCCCACCCATCGTCAAACTCCTTTTTCAAAACAATCTTGTCTCCGTACAAGGTTTGAAGTTCATCATTTTGCTGAGGAGTAAAGTTGAACAGTGCAGTGTAGGTGTCTTTGGGTTTCGGTGAAGTTTGTGGCATTGCAGGAGGTGGACCATTAGTGTATCCGCCTCCCCCGGCACCCCGGCCATTCGAAGAACCTCCACCGTTTCGATCATTGAAGTTTGGTTGCCCTCCTTGTCCGAGAGGCGCAGGCTGCAATCGTTGCGCGCTGTCATTACGTTTCGCAGTCTTTCCACCCATATCATTCATGCCGTACGGTTCAGGC
Organism: Chytriomyces confervae; assembly: GCA_006535975.1. Taxonomy (NCBI): domain Eukaryota; kingdom Fungi; phylum Chytridiomycota; class Chytridiomycetes; order Chytridiales; family Chytriomycetaceae; genus Chytriomyces; species Chytriomyces confervae. Next base: position 12,426 of record QEAP01000614.1, on the reverse strand, counting down.
TCCTGTTGAACCTTCTTCTTGCGGCAGAAACAAAACACAAGGGCTCCAATAATCAGCAGTAGAGCCACACCGCCGCCCGCGACAATGTACAGCATACTTCCCGAAAAGAATGACGATCCTGAAGATCCCGTGTTTGTATTCGAATTCGATGTGGATCCAGAGTTTGAACCGGATGAAGAGGAGGCTGCAGCTGGTGGTGGTTGAGAAGCGCCGGTGTTTGCGGCGGGGGGTGCCACGGCAGCGGCTGTTGTGGGTTGTGGGTTCGACTTAAAGCCTCCGGCGGCGCAGCACGCGTCTGTGGATGTTGCGCAGAAAGTCGTGGCTTCGGCGGATGAAATGAATCCTGTCAAAAACAGTGTTCACAAGAAATCCAATTTGAGTCAAATGGACCAAATGAGGCAACACAAAGAAATTTCGCACCACAGTTGGCCTTCTCGGCGGCAGTTTCTCCGACCACACAAGTGGAAGCAGTACTCAGGTTCTGGATCTCAGAGTATGCGGCAAGGTAGTTGCTGACGATGGCGTTGGCTCCAGATGGACAAAAGTTGGGGTTGCTAGTGATTGTGTTGAACGAGGCTACGAAGGCTGTCATCGATGATTGGCATAGAGGGATTGCGCCCTGACTAGGTCCGTTACATGGCTGCCCCGTGGCTGGATCCGTGTTTGAGAATCCAGCTGCAACAAGATACGCGCAATAGGTGGCAAGGGTGTATCGCAGCCCGGTACGGTCCCAGCCAGGACAGTTGTATATAGCAGGATCCGAGAAGGCGGTACCGAAGCCTCCTGTGACGTCAGTCTGGATGGTGATGAACTGATCCAGCGAAGCGATCGAGTTGCCCGGGATGGAGCCAGCGCCGACCCAGGCGTTGAAGCCTGACGCAAGAGCATGCTGAGTCGCTGCTGTCTGTCCAATCGCTCAAGACGCACCTGCAAAGTCCGGACATTGGGTCGATCCGCGCAATGGGAAACAGACGGACGCCATCTATTTCACTGATTGAATTTATTTTAGTTTGAAGGGCCTATTTATAACCACAAAACAACGTGAACCATTTTAGCCACGAAGATATGGAAGTAACGTGTTTTGAGACCCTTCAAATCCCGTACGCAGTAACAAGTGTGAGTTTACGCAACTTGGTGTAGGTTTTAATAAGCCACCAACAGTCCCTAAGTTGCAAACCACCCCCATTTCCTTCCCCGACTGCCACAACGCTTCAAGAAACGATGCTGTATTCTCGAAATTCTTCAAATCCCTCTACTTTAAGCAGTCCTTTATCCTTATTACTCTGCAGCCGTTGTCAAGTGGCTACCTTCCAGCACTCGCCCGATTCCGCATTAATTGGTGCTTGGCCAACGCCCATGGGAGCGGCATTTTGTTTCAACAAAGAGCTGTCGTTTGCGTAGGCGCCCTGAGGAGGAGCTTTGCTTGACAATTGCTGAGCCGCATAGTCGCTGCCCTCGGACTGCTTGGTCTTTCTCTTGCAGCAGCAGACAAGCGCGATTGTTAAGACAACGAGGAACAAGCCAACACCAGCGGCGATGTACATGATGGTGGTCTGACTGAGACTTGTGGCGGCTGTCGAAGTGGCGGCAGGTGCCACGGCTGAGGTTACAATGTCGTTGCAGCATGCTTCAGTGGGAGTGGTTGCACAGAACGCCTTGGATTCAGCGGCAGTGGCGAAACCTGACCCAATTATTGCATGAGAATGAGCTTCTTTCTTAACTGCGGACTTGACTTACCGCAGTTACTGTTCTCGGCAGCGACAGATACGACACACGTACTCGCAGATGAGAGCACTCCAGAAGGCATACTATACACGTCTCCAATTTGTGTGATTGGGTTCCAAGCAGTGCATCCGGCCTTCGTGCCAAACGTCGTTTTCCACGACGCTGCAAACTTGGTCAAAGTGCTGGCACACATGTTTACAGATCCAGCTGGATTACAGTTTGTACCGGCGACGACACCTTTATACACACCCATTCCAATAAAGTACCCGCACATTGCGGACTGGTAGTAACGGATCCCCGTTCCATCCCATGTTGGGCAGTAGTCACGCGCCATGCCACCGAATACGTTGGAATTGTTGGACAGGTCAAGCGAGCTTCTGATGAGGGCATCGAATGCAGTCACATTGCGGATTTTGACATCTGCAGGGATATAAGCCTGGAGATCTTGGCAAGATGTGTGCGTGAGTGAGGCCAAGACGCACAAAGGGGCACGATTGCATTCGGTGGAAACTCACTCGCAAACTCAGGACAAGTGGTTGTTCCCTTAAGCGGCAGACACATGGCGGGAAGAGGGGTGAACCGGTTGCTCATGTTTGAGAGCAATTTAATGAATCAAATATTTGAACATGTTTATTTATAAAAACAGTCTTCTCTAAACCCAAAGCGAGTATAACCCTGCAAACATGCAATGCTGTCAAACAACTCTATCGGCGGCCCTTCTGAGGCGCTGGTGCATCGTACATGGAGTCGGTGTTGTTTCCGTAATACACCGAGTCTGTGTTGTTTCCATAATACATGGAGTCCGTGTTGTTGCCCTGGTACATGCTGTCGGTGCCATACATGGAGTTTGCACCTCCAGGCTGGTACATGCTGTCAGTTCCATACACGGATTGCTGTCCACCGTAGATACTTGATGCGCGGTTGTTGTGCTTCTTCTTGCCCTGCTCATCGTATCCTTGGTCTTCACCGAATCCAGGCAGGCAGTCAAGTGGGAATAGACCTTCTTGTCCTGTCACCTCGTTTCTTCCAAAACCCCAACCGTCTGTTCAAGCAGAAATGGTTGATCAGCTTAGTTTTTTCAAAGATCTATAATACTGAAAAGGACTCACCATCATACTCATGTTTCAGCTCAATTGTATCACCAACGCGAAGCTCCATTTCATCGGGCATGGCAGGGGTGAAGTCATATGCAGCTTTGTGGAACTTTCCGCCGGCACGGTTGTCGACATACATGCTCTCAGTTCCATAAACAGACTGTGTGTTTGCAGCATCTCCATAGTATACAGAGTCTGTTGCGTTGCCTCCATAGTACATGCTGTCGGTGCCTGCTGCAGGCTTTCCTCCATACATACTACTCTGTCTCTTGCTGTACACACTCACGCCCGCGTTGTTCTGCCCCCCTTCTTGCTGCTGAGCCCATTTATCAAGAATATCCAGCGGGAAGTGGCCTTCGCGTCTCGTGCGTGTGTTGAATCCAAATGCCCATCCATCGTCAAACTCAGTCTTGATGATAATCTTGTCACCCACACGAGTGTCTAATTCATCTGGTTGTTGAGGATTGTAATCATACACTGCCTCATACATGTCCTTCTGGCCACCTGGGCCACCCATCATTGGTGGTTGACCCACGCCCATGGGAGCGGCGTTTTGGTTCAACAAAGACCTGTCATTTGCATACGCGCCTTGAGGAGACTGCATGCTCTTCATGGGAACATTGTTTGAGAATTGTTGAGCTGCGTAATCGCTGTCTTCAGACTGTTTGGTCTTTCTCTTGCAACAGCAGACGAGTACGATGATGAGGACAATGAGGAACAAGCCACCACCGCCACCAGCGGCAATGTACATGATGGTGGTCTGACTGAGACCCGTGGCGGCTGCTTGAGTGGCGACAGGCGCAGCGGCTGAGGTTGCAATGGTGGCAATGGCGGCTGTGGTGGTGGCAATGGTGGCTTTCACAGCGGCTGAAGCAGCTCCGGCACCACCAGTGTTGCAGCATGCTTCAGCGGGAGTGGTTGCACAGAACGCCTTGGATTCGGCAGCAGAGGCGAAACCTGAACAGAGTTTGTTGAATCAGACTTTCGTTTCCTTAATTTTGTGCACTTGGCAGGTGTCTTACCGCAGTTACTGCTCTCGGCAGCGACAGATACGACACACGTACTCGCAGATGAGAGCGCCCCAGAAGGTATACTGTACGTAACTCCAAGTTGTGTGACTGGGTTTTCAGCGGCGCACCCGGCTTTAGCACCAAACGCCGTTTTCCACGACGCTGCAAACTTGGTCAAAGTGCTAGCACACATGTTTACAGATCCAGCTGGATTACAGTTTGTACCGGCGACGGCACCGTTATTCACACCCATTCCAATAAAGTACCCGCACAGAGATGACTGGTAGTAACGGATCCCCGTTCCATCCCATGCAGGACAGAAGCCACGCGCCATGCCGCCGAATGAGCCAGGAGTGTTTGACACGATCAGCGAGCTTTTAATGAGACTGTCGAATGCAGCCAGATCTCGGATATTGACGTCTGCAGGGATATAAGCCTGAAGACCTGGAGACAAAAATGTTGTGTGAGTGAGCGCCAAAACGAACAAAGAACACGATGGAAACTCACTCGCAAATTCGGGACATGCAGTTGTTCCCTTGAGCGGCAGACACAGGGCGGGTAGACCTGTGGATGTGGCAGGAGGGGGAGCGGCAGCTGTTGGGTCTGGCTGCTGCACAGGGGGTTGATCCTGGGGAGGCTGCTCCACGGGTGGGTCGACAGGGGGTGGGTCGCTGATGGGAGCGTCGGTGGGTTGGTCGCTCATGTTCTTCGGGATCGTTTCAGAATGGAATTTAACAAACTGGCCTGGATTAAATCACGACAAGACACATGACCAATTTGTGTGGATTCAACTATTTCTGCTGCATTTTGCAGTCTATTTTACGCTCTGTTTGACGCTGTCTCGGTGCCAGTCTCGCACGCATGCTTTGGCACTTGCGATCAACGCGTGTCTGCTTGTCCTTGTCGGTAAATGCTGGTGGCTTCCGTATGAAAATAACGCGTATAACAGAGACACAAGACGACGCGTGTGTCATGTTTATGGGCTTTGAACGCAACCCGACGAAGTAAAAAGCAACAACCAACAATCAGTCGGTAAAAATCACGCCCGTTTCCGTTTCTTTTCAGCAGGAGATGCCGCTTTCGTTGCTTTTCCAATCGAAGAGAGTGATTTTTTTCCTTTAGCCTTTTGAAGAGGAGGAGGCGCTTCAACAACAATCTCATCCTCCCCTCCAGCATTGTCATCATCGCCCGCCTCATTCTCAGCCTCTTCATCGTCGCTCGCAGTGGCAGCTTGCATACGTGCCCAGAATTGGTCATCTTCTTCTTCGTCGACGGGAATGTCTTTTTGGTATCGAGCGAATCGGGCCTTCTTTTTGCTTTTTTCGTCCATGGGCGCAGCTTCGGGTACATATGAATCGTCGATTGTTAAGGAGTGGAGACGATGTTTCAAGTAAATCTGTTTTGGGCAAGTTTTGATCAGAATTAATCCACCAGAAACAATCAGCACAAAAAGCATTAAACCAACCTTGTGCAGTAACCGCCTTTTTCCATCGCGCTCAAAAATGCGCAAGAATCGGTCAATGCCAACCGTCAATAAAAGACCCGTGGATTCGTCTAAATTTACAGCATCCACGCAAGTCAAATCCGTCACAGCTCCAGCAAACCCTCTATATGCGCCTACACGTGCGCCAGTTTCTACAGAAACTTGAATCGCGCTTCCTGTGGTGTCGGTCACGACAGCATGACTGCAACAAAGTTGTTGGATCTCAATAAATACATGGAGGGTATAAAGAAGACAAAAAATATGCGCACCTTCCATCCGGAGACAAAGAAACGCGTTTCAAAGGCATTTCTCCGACTTCTACCGAGACAACCGGCTGCCGCTTTCCTCCCGTAATATCATACACACGAAAGTGTTGGTAAAGTGTCGAAACGACAATTTTTGCAGGTTTCACTTCAACAGAAGCAACCGCATTGGATTCGACTGAAGATTTGATGGAAACAGGTACAAACTGGAGATCCGTGACGTGTACAGGCACGCGCAAATCCAAATAATTGTTGGGCACATTTTTGGCCTTCCACACACTCTCGAGTTTTCCATCATCGGTAGCTTTCCATAGATTCACTTCGCGTTCGATTCCAGCTGTTGCGAGGTATCGTGGGTTTTGGGGAAATACTTTCATGGTTGTGAGGGCGTCTTGAGAAATGGACGCAGTCAGAGTTGGCAATTTCGTTGATTCGTCTTTCGATGATAGGAATGATAGCTGGGGATGGTATGCAATGTTTCCTTTGTTGGTGCAGGTGATGATGGTTCTGATGATTTTTTTTGTGAGTGTTGTTTCTGCCAAGTCAACCGATACGTCACTCACCCGAACGCTTCATAGATTCCGATGAAATGCTCCTCTTCCCTCGGCTTGTTTCCAGAAGTGTTGGTAGGTTTCTTCTTCTCCGTCGCAGGCGTGAAGACTTGCAGCACAGATTCCACGACACCCGATTCGACAGCAACCACCGACACACGACCATCCTTTGTTGCGACAATAACTCGAGAATGGTTCGACGACATGCGCAGCAGTTCTACGGCAGCGTCTCTGCTGATTGTGGTGAGGATGGATGAGACGGAGAAGAGGGCCTTCTTGTCGCTCTTGTCTGCCTTGTCTGCCTTTGCATCGGGCGCTGGCTTCGAAACAGTTCCTGCTGTTGTGAAATCGATGCGCTTCACGAGCCCAACTTCATCGCCAACAATCACTCGCATCCTTCGTAAATAAAACCGGAAAAAAAGAAAGAAAGGTTAAATATTCTGCGACATTTATTTACGACTGATTTTATGTTTTAAAAAAAGGGGAACGCGACAGAATGGTTCACACATGCGCCCATCCGTCTTCGTCTTCAACCAACACACCGTATTCGTCCCTGTGCTCGCAAACCACGTCGAAATCGCTGTCATCGTCAAACCTCCGATCCAAATCCTCCACAGATGAATGAGAATCAGAATCGGGGACAAGAGAAACAGTTTCAGTGGCATGCGCCAAGTCCAGCACATCACAGCTTCCCTGCATGACTCCTACGCCAGCCCCGTGTGACAGCATCGTTGCCATCAGAAGCACCGTCGAAATGCTCAAATCCGTCGTCAGCACTTGCTCAGCAGCCGTGTCCACGGCGTCCGTAAACACGTCGCTCGAGACCATTGCCGCAACTTGCGCGGTCTCACTCACTGACAAATTGATGACGTCATTGGAATTCAAATTTGAAGTTGCTGACACTGGGGTCGTCGTGGCAAACACGTTGTAAATGTCAAAAGCGCTAGTGTCCGAGTGCGCACAGATTGAATGTGCCGAGTAAAACAGGCCTGAGCAGAGATCCATGACGGAAGCAAATACGCTGCTGCCGGAGCCTCGCTGGACCAGGTCCAAGTGCATGGCAAGAGAGGGTGGCACAGTAGCATCTCCATTTCGATCCGTGTCGCCAACGTCGGTCATCCCAGCATTGTGTGCGAGGGTCCGTGCTGTACGTAAAGCGTGATTCTTGCTGCTATTCTTGCGGTGCTTGGGGTTCGTGCACTTCCAGTCGCGTTGGTCCCTTGCTTTGGGGTTGTAGTTGTTGCTGCTCCAGTGAGCCCGCTTGCTCGCGTTGGTGTTTGCGTGGCATGCGATACTCTTTCACCTTGGCACTGCACATGTGCTTGCACGCGTGGAATGGAGACAAGAAGCGACATGGTTTCAATTGGTACTGTATTTGTTTTTGTGCGCGTGTGCAACTTTGGCTCTGTGCACTTGCGCGTGCGTGTGACGCGTGTGTGTGTGACATTGCCTCTGTGCGCGTGGACGACTTTGGCTCGATGCACGTGCAAAGTCGGCTCTGTGCACTGTGGACTCACTGCGCAGCGCATTAAGTTTGTTTGTTTTGGTGATAATTTTTGTTTTGGAACCACCCACCCAGCTTTTTTGCTTGCAGAATTTAACTGCTTTGATTTACGCTGGCACATTCACAATTGCGCGCTGGATTCCTGGATTCCAAAAAGCACGGCCAAGGAGTATAACATGAATAAAGAGATGAAGAAGCAATGTTGTGCAGTGAAATACCGGTGGTAATGCTCTGGAGTCTCTTTGACAACACGATCCATCAGCCAGCTAGTCAACGGCGGAGAAAATGGGTTCAGCATGATATATCTCGCGAGAATTGAGCAATTTTGCTTGCACGTTGGAAAAACCTTCCAGCAAGCGAGCTTACTGTGGGAGCGCATCATCCGTTCAAGAAGCAATATACTGTTGGGAATATTTGAAAAAGATTCAATAGCGATTCGATAGCGATTTGGATAGCGATTTGATAGCGATTCGATAGCGATTTGGATAGCGAGTGTGATACGAAATGCCTCCTTTATTTCGCACGCATTGGAACGCGTGTTGAGAAATGTGGGGAGAAATCCTTCAAGCTACCAATCCAACAGAAATTCTTCATTGGGTGTGTGTCATCAGTTTGAGAAGCAATACAAGCTCCTCAGCAAGTCGATCGTCAGTGTGACAATAAATCATTTCCCAGTCTCAATCATAGCAGTCTAGAGGCCTTGGTTGTTGGTAACCAATAAAAGCATTGCTCACGCACACAGATCCCCATTGCTAAAGTACGATGTCATTGCACGTGAATTGAATCGGTAACGGTTGGGTGACTTGTGGCTCTGAATGAAGTCGGATTCAATTTGAATCACGTCAGTTCGTGAATGATCGAGTTTGAACAACCGGAAGCCGTGACTAACAGCAATTGAACAGCGATTGAACAGCCGCACGCAACTTTCCATTTGTGAAATAGCACATGTTCGAAATGCCGCGTTGCAACACCCCCCATGTAAGTCTCAAATGCAATGCGAGACCCATTTTCAATGTCAAATCCAAAAAGAAAGCGCCCAAACTCCTTGTTTGCAAACTGGGAGACCGTGTTCGTTCATTGGATGTTTGAGCATTGGATGTTTGAGTTTTGGATGTTTGAGCATTGGATGTTTGAGTTTCGGTTGCTGGACAAATCCGCGCTTTTGGATCCGGACATTGCGTGAGAGTCTGTTTGATGAGAAGCAGCTTTTGTACGTGATTCAATCAATGGGAGGAATTTCTGTTGGGTTGTTCAAGATATTTGAAAGTGTTAACTATGTACCTCTCCTTGCACAAGTAAAACAACAGTACCTCAGCTCCAAGACGAGGCGCTGATAGATTAAGGCTTTTTCGACTGCACATGGCGTTTGTTCTGCATCACAGTCGCTATTTTGCGTTGTTATCGCGATCCTATTTTGTGTTGGCATCGCTGTCGCTACTTTGTGTTGGCACCGCAGTCGCTATTTCGTGTTGGCATCACGGTCGCCACTTTGCGGTCGCGATTACGCGTTGGGATCGCTGTCGCCATTTCGTGTTGGCCTCGCGTTGGTTATTTCGCGTTGGCAGACTGGTTTCAGCGGTTTGCAGATGTTAAATGACAGGTGATCCGAGACAATGCAAATCAAAAGGGACAAGGGAAGATTTGATTTTGCTACCAAAAACGGCAAAGATTCCAACGCGGGATACCCAAATCCGTTTTCAGCCAGAAATTGTGCGCAGCAAGCGATTCGCCAGCCACAAATCCATTTCCCAAACCAATATAACACGTGCCATTCATCCCCTTCGAAAACGAATGACAATAAAACGCGTAGATGCATGTTGTTAAAAGTACAGTCTCTTCATATCAAAAAGCAGGGCCAAACCAAACGAATCGTCAGCGGCTTCAAGCATCGGATGCAGAGTGAACGCTGTTGAGAAACTTGTCACGTGCGTTTCCTCGCACAAATATGGACAAAATGCCATGCACGGGTATGAAGTTTTCAAAATCCCAAGTGATGATACGCGCGTGGCTGGTCAGGAGCGCGTCCTTGTCTGAAACGATTCTGAAGTTGCCTGCGTGGGATTATTGAGATCAACTGATTGAAACCAATCAAAAATCGAAACGAGCTGGGAATTACCAAAGTGGAAACAAATGCGATCATGCTCGTTCTCTGAGTAATATTTTGAGAGAACAAAGTCCTTGTCCGCGAACCAGAACGCATCACCCGATATCAGCGTCTTACTCGCCGTGTGAAGATAAATGTATTCGATACGTGGCTGGATGGGACTGCCCGGTTACTGGTGCATCCCAAAAATGGTGTGGCATTTTAAATGCGGTTCCAGTTCCAGCAATGGATTTTCGAGAGCAGTATTCAACAACACAAGCTTCATTTCTTCGTCAAAAATTCAGAGCCGACAGAATGGTGCGAGGGGGGTAGGCTGGTCGTCAGATGGTGCCAGTACCGATGGTATAAAAAGTTTCGGACGTTGGGGTTCAAGTGGCAACGATGAATACGGCGACATGTTCTGGTTTAGAAGGTGCTCACACAAGAAATGGACAATGCGCATTGCCACCGAGGAGTGAAAGTGGGCGCAACGGAGCATACGAGAGCGGTTATTCCCGTTTGTATTTCAGAGTATTGAGTCAACCACGAACGCCTCAACTTGTGCCAGTAACACCGTGAAGAGCATGCATGGCATGAGGTGGTGGAACCATGGACAGTGGTAGTATAAAGAAGACTGAACGCCCTTGCTGATGCAGAAACAGACGAACAAGCCCAGATTGATTGGCGGGCAATCAAAGCAGCAACTCAAATAACACAAACGCTGCTCTGGAACCTGCAAAGCAAGCACCGGACACACTGTCTTCAACCAGCACAGCACACTCCCCCCTGCTACCCCACCCCTACCCTACCCTACGGTCCCACTACGAGATACTGCCCATAAACTACCCACAAACGGTTTGAGTGGATGGAAACAAACCCTCACTCACTGCGTCCTTCCGGCGCCTGAAAATTTACATTATAAAGGTCCCACGATTCCTCGCAACGAAAAACAACTCACCAAACAAGTCCAATCCAAGCCGTTCCAGCTGCTCCAATGAACTCCAACGCAACCAGCAACGCCACAACCAAGAAGACCCAGGCCTCCTCAGCTCACAACGCACTCTTGGCTCTGCTGTCCCCTCCCGAGCCACAGTCCACTGCTCTTTGGTCTGCCGACCCTTATCATCTCCTGGCCATGACCAATGCCCCCTCTCCAGCGCTGTCTCCGGACTGGGCCCTCTCTGACAGCTTTGATGGTACTTGCACTTGTGTTTTCTAACTTTGAATGGCAGTACTAACGTTTTGGCTCTCAACCAGCTGCTCTCAACTCCTCCTCACCGAACAACTTCCAGTTCGGAACTCCATTCGACGCTGCATCGATGTACGTGGACCCTGCCTTGAGCCTCTTTGGTTCGGCGGGTCCATTTAACAACGTTCTGTCCAAGGCATCTCATGGATCTTCTACTCTATCTACCCCTGGCGATGACTTTCTGTCTGCCTGGGGAACCCCAGCTGCCTTAGCCACGGTGGACGTGGCGGCGACCTGGAGCTCGTTCAGCTCGGTCGCTGCTAGTAACAACGTCTCGCCACTGGCTGACGCTGGTTCAGCAAACTTCTCTTCTGCACCAAGCGACTTTGACTTTTTGTCTTCGCTTGGGACCCCGTTCCCAGCCTTGATGGACGTGGCTTCTGCCTCGAGCGGTGTCTCGGCAGTTGCTGGTAACAACGTCTTTGCATCTTTGGCTGGTGATGGTATCTCCTCCGATCTTTCCTGGTTGGACCAATTTGTGTCGTCTTCTGTCTCTGCAAGTCCTTCTCCTGCCAAGGCGCCTTCTTCTGGTAACCGTGTGACGGCCGTGTCTTCTGCTTTCGAGTCCCGTGTGTCTGGCACCAAGCAAACAGTTGAGCACCCGGCTTTCTGCAAGGTCTGCAAGGCTGCTGTTGCTACAATGATTCTGCGTGGCCATGTGGACTCTTTTGTCTCGAGCTACCTCATTGACGTTACCTGTGACTCATGCGCCACCCTGGTTTCTCCCTGCTCCAGCCCATCTTCCTCCCCAGCTCCTGACGCTTCTGCCCTCAAAATTGTGCAGTCCCGCAAGCGTGCTCGCAAGGTCAACGAAGACGGCAAAGCTGTCCACTGTGACGTCTGCCATAAGCACGTTGCCTCTGGCGGTGTTCAAGTTGCTTGCGAAGACTCTTCCAAGCGCCAGTGCACCGGAACAATCCTCAAGGGCCGTAAAAACGCTTTTTCTGTTGAGGTTGTTTGCGCGGACTGTCGCAGCTGTTTCGGCTTTTGCACTGAATGTGGCGGTGGTGGTAAATACCGCACCGGAAAGTACAGACCTTTTGAGCTTTTCCAAGATGGTCGTCGCACATGCAACCTGCCACACTTTCGTCTGGGCGACACCAAAGCTACTCACTCTGTTGTTTCTGCGTCGGCTGACTCTCTTGCCGCTGCCAAGACCTTGTTTGTGGATGCTTTCCTGTCTCTACACGCCACTCCCAAGCAGATGTGCGCTGTGGGATCGGCCTACTCCAGTGTCACTGCTATCCAACAAGCCGCGGAGCAATCCTGGAACGCTGAGCAATCTCGCATTGTCTCATCCTCATCTGCGCAGTATGTAGCCTTTGCCAGCATCCCCAAGTCGTCCCGCAAGAAAGCACGCGCCGTTGCACCTTCAACCTCAGATTCCGCCGAAGTCCAGATGGCATTCCTCACGGCCGAAAGTTCCAATGGAGTTCTGGAAGTCAAGCAAGTCGCGTCCAAAGT
>QEAP01000613.1:0-13720 GCA_006535975.1 Chytriomyces confervae | reverse complement strand
AGCGACTTTGCGCTTTTTATAAGGTGGTGAACATGTTGAACACAGCAGGAGTCGAACCCTTTTTTTCAGCACATGTTCTTCGAGTCGAACCTTTCTTGATTCAGCGCAGCTGTTTTTGTTTTTGGGCGAGGCCGGACAGCATTCGGACTTTGCCGTGTCCGAAGATGTGTGAGACTGGCTGGCTGTGGACGCGGGCGCCGTGCTTCGTCTGGCCAAGCACGCGCCGCTTTTGTTCGTCCGCCCGAGGTTGCCTTTCAAGTATCGTTCACCACTCTTCTTTTTTATTCAGGTCTTCAACAACAAGGCAGACCAATTTACATTTCGCTCTTACGTGTCTTGCTCTCTGTTTGAAGTTTTTTGTACATCTTGGATCTCCACCCTTCGAAATTCATGCGTGAACTCTATTCCGAAGATGGTGGCTGGGATAAATACGCAGGGTCGGCATCAGGCGCCGTGTAACCACTGGGAAAAGCCTCTTCCATCGACTCTGCGATCGAGTTTGCAGCAGATGGCGCCGGTGCTGGTTGACTTGGCTGTTGGTCGGGTTGCTGTTGGGCTGGCTGTTCCTTGGACGGATGTTCCTTTGGCTCGCGGTTGTCCGAATGCTCCAGAGTCTGCGATTGGGTGGACTGTCCGTATGAACCCGCGCATGCTTGAAACAAGGTCCACCACGCGCTCTGTGGTGGCATGTATGTGTACGCCATCCCAGCAACCATCTGGACAGCCTGGGTAGAAACCTTGCATTTATCAGCAATGGAGTGAGTGGTCGCGCTCATGTTTGCATTTCCTTGAGGCAGGGATCCGATTGAAAGTAAAATGTAGTTTACTTGCGACGGAAGAATGTTCGCGTTTGTGCAAATCTTGGGCAACTCTTCGACAGGGATGTACGTCAAGACGCTTGCCGTGGTGAGGGCAGAGACATGGCATCGGAAATACGAACCAAGCTTGGACGCGGGCCCGTCATGGCCGCAATCTGCTTAAACTTTTCATAATGTGGGTTTGAAGGGGGCATCGTTTTCAAAGCCACCTGAGCAAGGCGCGTGACCAGGTCAAAAGTAACGCCAAGGTCTCCGGCCAAGTTGCCAATGTTGTTTGTAAACAGGCCGACAACGGGCATCTGTGTCAACGCCTTGACAATGCCGGCGCCGACTTGAACTGTAGCGTCCGTGGCGCCAAGCGCGTCTGAGATGGCGGACTTTGGAACAGAGAAGCCGTCAAAGCCGATGGAGTCGCCGTGGTTCGCGTTCAGGACGTTGTGCAGAATAGCGAGTGTCGGTGCCGCGAGTGCCGCGAGTGGGGCAAGCATCAGGAAAAGCACTGCTCTCATTTGGGGTTGTATTGTTTGCTATCGTTGTGAGGAACTGTGTCATTGCCTCGTTGCCTTTTATGCCCGTCATGGTTTTTCCGCGCGTGCAACAATTGCTGTTTTGTTTTCCTGAAACAAACAATAATTATGATGCTGGAAAAGGCCCAGTCACTGACGCCGAAACAAACGATGAGAACTTGTGCGTTTATGACCGAGTCACGCTTCTGCACCCGCACTTTTAAAAAACAAAATGAGCCCAAGTTTTACTGATATCACTGTCCTTCAAAAGGGCGAGACCACCCACACCCCGCCCCCTTCCCCCTTCACATGAAGCGAGAGAAAAAAAAAATGAGGCGCCGTCTATCCATACATGTGACCCATCGGATCTTCATCATCATCGTCATCGTCCAAGTCCAATCCTCTCTTCTTTGCTTCCACCTTCATGCGCTTCTTACGGTCTCGCTCGTACACGGCATCGTCTGTTTGAACTTCAAACCGACAAAAGGGACACGTGTTGTGTAGTTTAAGCCATGGCGTGAGGCACTGTTTGTGGAAAATGTGTTTGCATGGCAGGATTTTTGCTGGGTCGTCTTCGGTTGCGGTGAAATGTTCGACGCAGATTGCGCAGGGATCTGGATGGTTTTTTTTTTTTGTGAATGCTGCATGTCAGGAAGTCGGTTTTCGAATTGACTGAAAGAGGGGTTGTGTAGGACGACGCAGGTTGAAGGAGAGATCCTATCGCTGAAAGGTACCGCCTACTCACTTGATGGTGCTTTCACCGACGGAAGATTCCTCACAAAGAATTTGGACGCGGGTGGTTTGCCTTGCGTTCCAAACTGGGCGTCCTGATTCAGCTGCGAAATCTGTGTGTTGCCAACCAGTTGAGTAAAGTTAAAAACTAAAACTACAGCTCATCTCACCAAGCTTTCCAAAACTTGCTGTTGATCCCCACTCGCTTGTACAGCCGGATTCGATCGAAGCGAGGTGAAAATGCTGAGTGACAGTGTGAGTTGCTGGATCTTAGGGGTCCACCCAAGCATCATGGGTTATCATACCTCGCTAATCCCAAAATGGTTTCCTGCTCGCTCGTTCGGGTTGAAGTTGATGTTGGAGTTGGAGTTGGAGCCACGGCCATGAAGTCATCGAGATTTGGGTTCAGCTCGCCGTTGTTGTTGTTGTTTCGACGCCTGGCGTTTGGGTCTTCCATGTCATGCTCCTCTGATAAAAGTCCCACAGTTAGACAAAAGGAGAGACAACGTTTTGCAATAAGCACATCGTCATCGGTGGCTCACCATAGTATGTTGCCATGATTTGTGTTTATTTATTTCTGATGAATTTAAAAAATGAGTTAACGCGCGCCTTTGAACAGCTTTTGAAGGAACACGTCGCAAACAGGATTCCAGCCACGCTTTCCGCGCTTTTCCACAACGGGTCAAGGTTGACTGGATGGGCACAACAGACATGCCTCAGAGCCTCGATCCGAAGTTATGTAACGCGTTTCATCGCTCTGGTTATCATTGCCAGTAAAATGTGGGTCAGGAGCCTCAGGTCCTTCCAGCGCAGTTACTTGCAATCACGCAAAAACCACTGATCGTCTTTACTTGATTCGAGACAAGTGAAACTCACGTGAAACTGTTTACGCATAAAATTGCGGCATGTGCCATAAAACCAGAAAATTGTCATTATTTTCATTACCCGTCACAACAAACCAGACCACCACTGGGACTATTTATTCCCAAACAAAACTTGTCTTTGTCTTTGGCATCTCAGCACTTCCGCATTCAGCATCAGTTCTTTTTGCATCAGCTTGCATTACAGCCCCGCATCCTGCATTCATCCTCCTCCTGCAACTTGCATACAACGCACACAGCATGAGACTCGACAAAATCGCCATCTTGGCTGCAGTTTCACTTGCCCCACAACCGGCTGACGCTACCTTTGGTCTCTTGAAAGAAGTAGCAAGCCACATCTTTGGAGGCATTTTTGGCGGCGGCAGCCACCACAACCAGCAACCCGCCGAGGTCCCTCAAATCGCCCCACCAACTCCTCCTCCTGTCGTCATCAACAATGTTCAAAACACAGTGCAGACAACCACCACCACCATCATCAATCAAGTGCCGCAAACTGTCATCAACCAAATCGTCAACGTGTTTCCGCAGCCGGTTCCAATGATTCAGCAAATTATCATTCAGTTGAATGGACTTGTTGTGCTGGATGGTGGATCGTGGACAGACGCGGTGCAAACGTTTTGCACACAGTTTTCAACGACAAACCAAATCCAACTGTCACCAGTTCAAGTCGTCACGATTGCTCAACAAGTGCTTCCATGTTTTCCAGTTGGAGATCCTTCGCATGTGGTCTTTCAAACGATTTGTAACCTCAAGTTCCCTGACCCGAACCAAGTCATTACCGTTCAACAACCTCCCGCTGCTGCTGCTGCAGTGACAATCAACAATTCTCTGGACCCTATTTTTACCGATCAAGGACTTTCCATCGCCGGCTCAATCATCCCCATGACCACAATCACCACCGCTTGCCAGCAATTCAACATCCAACAGCCCGTGTTTACAAACTTGATCCATTCATGCGCGCGTCTCTCCATCCCAGCCACAGGAGATTGGAACTCGGCGATTCAAGGCATTGCAATAACAGCCGGGATTTCTCCAACAGCAGTTGTACAAATTGGCGGAATGGTGTTGCCCTGTTTTACAAGGGGAACCCCCGTTCACACAAACTTTCAAACCATTTGTGATTTTAAACTTTCAGGGACTGGTGCTACGGATTCTTTAACGGTTGTTGGGAACGCGGCGTCAAACTATAGACCCGACTATCAGCCACCTGTTGTTGCCTATCAGCCACCTGCTGCAGTTGTTCCATCGTACCATGCACCTGTTGTTGATGTACCAGTTCAGCAGCCGTACCAGACTCCTGATGTTCAAAACGTCATTCAGCAGACGTACCAGGCTCCTGATGTTCAAAACGTGATTCAGCAGCAAGTCGTTCAGGCACCAGTTGCTCAGCAGGCCGTTGTCCAGCAGCAACAAGTCACGCAGCCTCAAATTATTCAGCAAGTAACACCACAAGTGCAAGCACAACAGCCTCAAGTCTACCAACAAGAACAACAAGTGACACCTCCAGCGGTAGATGTGGCTCAAGACGTGTACGAACAGCAACAACAGGTTCAAGTGGCTCCCCAGGTAGATGTACAACCTCAAGTGTACCAAGGACAACAACAGCAAGTTCAAGTCCAACCCCAAGTGTTTGAACAACAGCAAATCATTCCCCCTCAAGTGGCACAAGTCCCCATCATCCAACAGAACATCCAGTTGACGCCACAAGTAGTCCAAATCCTTCCCGTCATGGTAACCTGTCTCGGTCTCCCTGTAGGAACCGGCAACGCATGTCTCCAAACCGTCATCCGCACTTGTGGGTCCAGTTTCACGGTAGGCATCAACCGAGCCATGAACCCATCCCAAGAAGACACGCAAGTGAAACTTGTCACCATGGTCAACGCACTTTCCGCGCAAAACAAAACTCTCGCCAACGCCGATTCGAAGCAGTACACGGACTCTGCCGTGTTGCTTGCAAGAGAGTATTCGGTGACTCCTGCGTTTGTGTCGAGAATGGCGACGGGGGTTGTGAGCGCGTTTCAGGCGCAGAATCAGACGAGTGGGGACGTGTATAGGACGTTTGAGGGTGTTGCGCGGATTGTTGCTGATGCGAGTGGGACTGAAACAGTTGTTGCTGCTACGGTGACTGCGACAATGAGCGTTCCTGCTACCAGCGCCATGAATACGCAATCCAGCTTTTCCGCGCACATGGTTTCCCTTCCAGCCAACTTGGCAAGCAACGGCGCCACAGCCGTTGCTGCACTTGCCAGTGTTGCTTTCGTTTTCGCGTTCCTCTTTTAAACAAGATTGTTTGTGTAAATAAAACATTGCATTTATTTGATCATTTACTGCTCCAAGACAAAGAAGATGACGCACAAAGTTTGATGGTCACGATGGCATAAATAATCCAAACAGCAAATTTATAAAATAGTCACGCGTCGTTCCTACTCTCAACCTTGCCCTCAAATTTACTCTCAACCAGCGCCCGTCTCAACACAGCAACCACCTCAGAGTCAGGCCCTCGGATCTTTTCCGCCCAATCAATTGCTGATAATCCAAGTTTGGTATCCGCAATCGACAAAATCACTTCTCTCAATGTCGCTCCCAGCATGATCGTCTTGGACGGATTCAGTTTCCACATGAACCGAACAAGGGACAAAGGGGCTGGTTGGCTCCATTCCGGCAGGTCAAGTAACGCAGCAATAAAGTGAGGGCCGCGGCCATGGATCAGACTTGTTGTAAGGACGGTGAAACCTTTGTTGTCGCGGGCAATCACGGTCGACATTTCCGTGCGCAGGACATGTTTGATCAAAACCTAGATATTTATACTTTTAAAGAACTGGTGTTATTTCTGCAACTTAATTACCAGCACAAGTTCGTCGTCAAGCCTGGATGCACACAGCAAATGCAAGAGCGACATTCTCGCCTTGTTCTGCACATTCCAATGTACGCGCTTTGTGTCGGTTGCAGTGTCGTCCGAGTAGACTGCGTGCGGCCAGTTGAGGCGCGTTAACGAATGCAGCTCGTGTTCTTTGCTTGCTGGAACCGATTTCAGAAACTGCGCGGCGCATTCCAAAAGCGCAACAAACGCGGTAGCGAGTGAGTGGTCGATTGCGATTTGGAGCGGATTCATGGACCGCGTTTCGACGGTGCGGCTGTTGTGGTGGTCGATTATGCAATCGGAAATGTCCAGTTCGAACGGGCTTGCGTGCAATTGCGTGACAAACACCTTGTTTATGGACATAGATTCAGATGGGATTCAGATGGATTGAGCATGTTACCGATTAAATTGACAAGCTTGATGATCCATCCTACAAATAAACCCGACACACTTACTTGGATGGCAGACACATTCCCACATCGCGTCGCCACTCCCAAGGGCGTGTACCCCGTCATGGACAGCAAATGTTTTTGCTGCTCCAACTCGTGGGAAAACAACACCCCCACAGAAACAACAGGACACGCAGTAAGCATCATACCCGGGAACGTCATCATCGATCCAGGATCCCACTCTGGAAACACGTTCCACCGCCGCACCAGGTCCAAGATTCCAAAGATTTCGTCCGGATCCAGCACGGTGCATGCAATGTAGTGCCAGACGGTAAAGCCGCTGTCGTCCAGCTCTGTGAACAATGCGAGCGGATTGAAGCGGTGATTTTGGAGCATGTATTCGAGTAGGTTCCGGTAGGATGGCGCGGCGACTGTCGGGTCTCGTGAAGGAGAGAAGGAGTTGAAAACATTTAAAAAGTTTACGGGAGCGAAGCACGTCGGAAAAGGAGTAAAACGGTAGTCTGGGGAAACGAGTTCGTCCGATGGATTGTTGTTGTTGGACGGTGCGTCACGTCCTTGGATTGTCATTTTCAAGTTATTCCAGAACTGTTTACCTGGCTAATATTTACGTTTTAGTTAAAATGGATGCATAAATAAAACATAAATAAGCGGGGCTGATCACGAGGAAACAAAAAACTTTTGGAAAATGAACGCTGACGAGTTCCGAAAACGTGGCCACGAAACTGTCGAACGCATTGCGAAATACTACGAAGACCTGGCTGCGTCTGGAAGGGGTCCCGCCGCAGACGGCGTCCCAGACATTAAGAGTACGCTTCCCGCAATTCCTTTACTTGCATTCACCCTCACTTTAACAACTCTCTCAAAGCTCTGTCCACCGTCGAACCCGGTTATCTCTCCAAGCTTCTTCCGACAGAGGCTCCTGAGACGCCTGAAGCATGGGACGCTATCCAGCGGGACATTGAGGAAAAGATTATGCCGGGAATTACGCACTGGCAGCATCCCAACTTTTTTGCCTTCTTTCCATCAAACTCATCCTTCCCCGGAATTCTGGGTGAAATGTACTCGGCCATGTTCAATGTGATTGGGTATGTTGTTGGTCAAGTTGGGCTGCTTGATACGAAAACTGATCCAAAAAACAGCTTCAATTGGCAAACATCCCCCGCATGCACTGAACTCGAAACCATTGTCCTGGACTGGCTCGTTAAAGCCATGGGACTGGACGACGGATTCCTCTCCTCAGGCCTCGGCGGCGGTGTCATTCAAGGCTCTGCATCCGACGCCATCTGTGTGTCCCTCATTGCCGCTCGCCAAAAGATGCTCGACTCAAAGCGCGCCGAAGGAATGGACGAAGAATCTGTGCTGGCCCTTGGATCCAAACTGATTGCGTACGGGTCCACGCAGACGCACAGTTCCACCAGAAAAGCCGCCATGATTGCAAACGTGCGCTTCCGTGCCCTTGATGTCGACCCAGTAAACCTTGGAATGCAGGGAGATACAGTTGCTGAGGCGATTCGGGCCGATTTGGAGAAGGGATTAATTCCGTTTTATGTGACGGCCACGATTGGAACTACATCGAGTGGCGCCACGGATGATGTTCCTGGGATTGCGGCGGCGGCTTCGGCTCACAATGTTTGGTTGAATATCGACGCTGCTTGGGCGGGGTCTGCCAGTGTGTGCCCAGAGTACAAGCATACTCTTAAAGGGACAGAACTTGCCGACTCGTACAGCTTCAATCTGCACAAGTGGCTGCTGACAAACTTTGATTGTTCTCCCTTGTGGGTGCGAAACCGCAAGTATTTGACGAATGCATTATCCGTCACTCCCGTGTACCTGCGGAATGCGGCGTCTGACTCGGGAGTTGTGATGGATTACCGTGATTGGCAGTGAGTTTGATTGTGGTTTCATTGACTAGACAAATTCCAATGCTGCTTTTTGTTAACTGTCTTGAATTTCAAAAGACTCCCATTGGGTCGCAGATTCCGCGCACTCAAAATTTGGTTCGTCCTCAGAACTTACGGTCTGGAAGGTCTTCGTGAGCACATCCGCAAGGTAAGGCAGATATCCTATGCTTTTGGAACTGGGTTGCTCAAGAAAACCACCTCAATTTTGAACAGGGTGTCGCACAAACGGAGCGCTTCACCGAGTACCTGCGCACTCGCCCGGACTTGTACAAGATTGAAACGGGTCCCAACTGGTCGCTCGTCACCTTTTCTATCGTTCCACCTGCTGGAGCTTCCATCAGCGCAAATGATTTGACGAATGCAGTGTACGATGCCATTAACGCGGATGGAGAGATTTTCCTCACGCACACAATCTTGAATGGAGTCGATGTCATTCGTTTCGCGACGGGAGGTGTGCAGACTGCTGATGAGCATATCGACTATGCAAAGACTGTTGTTGAGAGGGTTACGGGTGCTGTCATTAGCCAGAAGCTGTTGTAATCATCGACTGGGACAATTGGACTTGGGAAACAAAAACAAAAGGCGAACTAAAAGATAATAATGGACCTGTCTCATTTTTATTTCGAGATGCTCCTTTTTCCTTCTTTCCCCCACAAGTGTGGTTTTAAAGCTTGGACTGCGTGCGGGCGTCCTTGAGAATATTTGTGTATGCAACAATATCATCGGCAAACCCTTTAAACGCCCCCGGAAGCCACTCGGACCCCTTCTCCGGAACACCAGCCTCGTTCAATGACTTGTGCACAACACCAACACTAAACTTTTTAGGGACAGCAACCATCCCGAGCTCGGCAAGCATCGGCAACAACGCAACCGACGCTCTGGCACCGCCAAAGGGCCCCATGGAGTACGACACAATTCCCACGGGCTTGTGCGCAAACTCTGGTGCGTAAAAGTACGCGAGCGTGTTTGAAATGGCTGGCGGGATCGTATGGTTGTACTCTGGGCTGACGAGCACGAACGCGTCACACGTCGTGAGCGTCTTTTGCAGCTCATGCAAGGTTGGTGGACAGTCTGCTTGCGTTTTGATGGCGTCGTAACGGTTCGTGACGATGGGAAGGTTCAATGCGAGGGGGTCAATGACTGCGAGCGTGACACCGGGTTTCTGAAGGTGGGTCTGGACAAAGCTGCTCACGCGGACGCAGTTGCGGCCTGGTCGTACGGAACCGAGGATAACGCCGATGGTGACCATTGTTGTTTGTTTTTTGGTGCAAGAACACTCGCTTCTTTTTATGCTCCAATCAATTTTACTTGACATTTCAAATGTTTCAAATGAGGGTTAACCGACGCGTCAATGATGCCCGGGAAGCCCCGTCTCCCTCTGCGCAGATAGCGCCGCATCAAACCACATCAACTCATCCGCAAACGCGGAGAAACTGGCTCGCAGACTGTTCACCAACACATGTCCATCCTTGTCCAACGTGTTCTGCACCTCTGGAACACTCAGCACACGTGGTACGCCGACAAGTCCCAGCGCCCGCAAATACGACGCATACTGGGACCCGGCTCGGACGCCCCCGTACTGTCCCACAGAGTATGTGACAAGCCCGACCGGTTTGAAGTAGAATTCGGCATGTGAGAAGTAGTCTAGCGTGTTGCTCACGGCAGGAGGGATGGCGTGGTTGTATTCAGGGGAGACGATTATGAGGCTTGTGCAGGCTGTGAGCGCCTTTTGAAGTCCGTGGAGGCTGGGTGGGCCTGTCGTTTTGGAAAGTTGTTGAGTACATAGTCACAACTCCACTCACACACCATTGCTCTTTGCTCTCTCTGCAATGGAAATAATTTACATTCTTGGCTGTCTTTGATGTCGTCGTAGCGGGCCATAAGAATGGGCAGGTTCAGGTCCTTGGGATCGATCAGTTGAACGGAGACATCGTCGCATTTCTCCAGCTCGTTGACAATGTACTTTGCAAGCCGCTCGCCGTTCCGATTTGGTCTGACAGATCCGAGCAGCACGCAGACGTTGGTGGCAAGATGGTCTATTCTCATAATTTAAAGTTTAAATCTGCCAAGTTGATTTGAAATACGTGAGTACAGTTTTGAATCCCCATCCCATGCACGAATTAAATTGTGCTGTTCCCACACCAAATGCTTTCGCACACATTAAAAATGGTATTTCAAGACGGCTTCGATATTCTTTTTGGTTCAAAGAATCAGCACAGCCAACTCTAAAGAGGTGATCACTCCCCTCCAACCCCATCAACTTAACCATATCCCATCTAACAGCAGTCTGCCAAACAGTGATTGAACAATGTGCAAAAGAGACATGAATTGTTGCAGAAACCAACGCAGAGAGCAGTCTTTGCAGTGTGAGGGAGGTAGATATCCCAGTCACATGACCATTCAAGTCAAACACCTTTTTCAAGTGAACCCTCAAATGGCTGGATTCCTAGGTGACATTCTCTTTGCGCATATGCATTGGGTAAGGATTTTGTGCAAAGAGCATGATACCTTCTGAGAACGTGATGTGTTCTGGGAACGTTTTGACGAACTCCCAATGGCATACAAGACTGCTTTGCCCGTTTACGGAAGCAAGGAAATTATCGTGCAGTAGGGACTGAACATGGCATTGGCTAAAGCCACCGACTTCAGTCATCTGCAAACCACTATGATACTGATGGAGGCTGGGGCGGATCCAACCGAGTCGTATGAAAATGGGTCTTATGAGGAACAAGGTCCGCTGATCACCGTGTCCTGCGGGGGTCATGAAGAAATGGTCCGCTTCCTATCAACAGACGCAAGGACTCATCTGGCAGACAACGATAGCAAGGCATTCCTTGAAGCCATGCAGGCAGGGCACATTGATGTTGCCAGACTATTGCTTGGACACGAAGCACCGCCTCAGTTGACAACAAGGTTTGCCCACCCTTCAGTATGGTGCAATACTGCAATGAGGCATGCAGCAGCAGATCCAAATCACGACGGTCTGCACATGCTTTTGGCGGATCCACGACTGGGTGAGCAGGACATTGAGGTTGCTGAGATGCTATCATTTTACGAAGGCAGGATGGTGTTTGGGTCAGATGCTATTGTTCTGCTTCAAATAGCTACAGTATTTTGCCTAGTACTCCCTGGGTGTTCCAGCAGCAGTAGATGTAAACGTTGAAGAGCAAGTTGAAGAGCTTGTCACGTCCCAGCAATGCAAAAAGCAAAAAGTCAACAATGCACAAACGGAAATTCAAGACAAGGACTTGACATCCACCCAACAAAACTGTGAAAATGGTGCTGACTTTGACGAGGAAGCCAAAGCAGCATTTCGATCAAGGTGAATAACCAGCTTTGGTTTTATCACGTATTAAATATTGCTTTTGCAAGATTTTTGAAGCTACGTGATGAGGACAAATTCAAATTGGAATCTGGCAAATTTGTTGAAGATGTTAAGTTGAACCGTTGCCTGGTGGTGGTGACAGTTGAGCGAGGAGGCGAGCGAGTGGGAGCAAGCGAGGCAGCAAGACCAATTTACTGAGAGAAGGGTTGCGTTTATTACTTTCATTCATACACAATCATATTAACAAATAAAGGAGATAGTACCCTGGTGGTGGTGGCAGTTGAGCAAGGAGGCAAGCAAGTGGGAGCAACCAATTTACTGAGAGAACGGTAAATTGGTCATGACAGCATCCACTTCCCATTTACCACCACCATAAGATTAAAAGAATAAAGAGAAACCCTACCAGACCAGTTGAGATGACAAACCATGGTGACAAACTACCATGGTGCATCCTACACAGATGTGATGTATGCAAAATGTTCCACCTTCTCCTATGAACAGTACGTACCCCGCCCTACACTCTGCATTATTTGTTTAACCTTAAGTGGACCCAAGTATAATGCATAGTTTTATCTACTCTTCAGATGATCCGACCATTGTCAGCCTGTTCTCTGAAAAGGAAAACTTTGAGATCCAAAATACAAACAAGAAAAATACCCTGGATTTATATCCATCTGAAGACAGCGTACTTTTTCGTTTTATGGAGAAATTCCAAGGGATAGTGAGTGGACAACTTCTTAACAATACCAATCAATTTATGACTCCTCCTCCAGACAAGCCTTGACATTCTAAAACAAAAGCTGTACAACACAGCTCACCCAGAGCTGTTTGAAAATGATTCAAGGGAACAGTGGGCATGCCAACTGTTTTACTTCTTTTTACAGGGCATGTGAGCTGAATTGTGTTATTTTAACCCATTTACTGATGCTTTCAAATATTGCTCCAGTTGGGTCAATGCGTCTAAAAATAGCTCATGTTTTGCTTTGGATTTGCCAGATTCTGGCAAATCCATGGCAATTTCTTCAAAATCTCTTCCATGATTGCAGGGACATTTTCATTCTTGGGTATGGCATGTAACAGCGTATTTAAATGCTTTCTATCCTGTTAAGAGGCAAAAAAGGTGGCCTTGCCAGCCAAGAACGCAAAGATGAGTCCTGAGAAATTGCCGGGCAGTCAGAAATGGTCAGGCGTTCAATGGGGAAGAAAGGCAACAGTTACGTCTGCATCCTCGGATCTGACGCCCGAGATGTCGCCGCAATAGATGCTGGCAGAAAGTGGGAGGGTGCAGGTGTGACAAAGGCATTTGTCGAGAGCCAGCTCATCTTGCCAAAAATGTTACGCGACATTTTGTGGTTGGTCATTCTTTCAATCAATCATTACAGCTAACAATTCCCCACACATTATCAATGAATTTCAGCTAATCAACCTCCATCAAGGGAAGTTGGGCTGGATATTGAGCGAATCAGAAAAGATTGGGCATCTTTTCTACCCTTGAACAAGTGGCTGATTGATCTGCAAGCTGATCAAGGAAGGGAACAAACCATTCTGGTAATCTCCCAGCCTCGTGCCTATGATGGAGAATGCAGACGGCTGTTGAAAGACATTCTTGGTTCGGAATGTGTGGTATCCCAAAAGAAACTGGCAGATTCAATCAATTGCAGGATAGTACTGGCAGTACTGCAGCGGTTGGATACTTCAAATCTCAAGTCATCACGATTATCAGTGCAGGATTGATCTCAAATTTTCAGTGAAGCACAAGGGGGTGTTGCAAGAATCCGTGCTGCAATTGATGCAGGCAAGCACTTCTGTGCAACCTACTGTCCATCCAACCATGTCAAGTCCTTTTTGTTGCTCCCTGTGAAAGATTCAAACTGTCAATTTGTGGGACTGAATTCACAAATCTTGTGTGACATTTTGCGAGGCTATGGGTTTGATGCTGTCAGTATCATTGGAGAGAGAACGTTTCCAGTCAATGTTGGTACCAACTGTCATTCAATATTGAATGATTATGGCTGATTTCACTATTTCTACCCCTCAGAAACCCAGATATGACATTTGTGTCAAAATCTGGAAGTTTGCATTTGACTTTAAAAAACTGCCACCAATGGTTCCACAAGTTCCTCTTCCTGGCCAGATGGAAGTCTACAGCCACTCCCCTTTCGATGCACTGCCACATCTTCGCAAATCCATCGAATTGAGTCAAGTCGGTCCAGATGATGATGTTGACGCCATTGATCCGGGAGTAAACACCATTGTTACAGGGGTCAACCTGAGGGACTTGCAAGGT
>QEAP01000612.1:0-13744 GCA_006535975.1 Chytriomyces confervae | reverse complement strand
GTATTTCAAACTTATTCAGTCAGACCGATTGTTTTTTCATAACTCTTGAGACGCACTCGCCTGTGCTTCCAGAGCCAATGACGGAGGCAAACAAAGCTCCGATGGAGTCGATGACGATTAGTTTCAAATCGACAGCTGCGTTGAGTGTGAACTGAGATATAGAAACCAGTCAGATTGATTTCGACAGATGACTCGCAGTTGCTCACTTGATTATGCAACACATGCTGTAAGCCGTTGAGTCGGTCAAGCAGCTCGTTCGCATCGTAGCAAGTTGACACGCGCAGTCTTTTCGAAATCCCATCGAAATCCTGAAAAACAACAGTCATTCAGAACATACTTCAGCACTTGTCTCAAAGACTCACAATTCCCTGACTTCGAAACAATTGAAAACGGTCGCTGTGTGTGAACAACTGTTTCAAACGTGCCAATGAAAACGAGCTGGTTGCATCAAAGTAAACGGCCGTTGCATTCGGACACAAACACAAAGCAGTCAGGATGCTGAAAAATGCAATCTTGAATAAAGAGTAGCTTGAGTATCTTGTACAAGGCATGATGTGCGTGAGAAGAGGGACCTGCGTTTTCCCTGTGCTTGACAGTCCCGCAAACTCAGTAATTTCACGCGAGGCGAACCCGTTCGAAGAAAGAAGCTGGTCGAATCTGCATCCATTGCTTCAGTACGTTTTGCGCGTTGAATACGGATGTCAAGTTTACCCAGGACACCCGCTCGACATTGGCGCAACGACCAGCGACAGTTCCATTTGCAATGCATCAACACCGTTCAACACCGGCACGTTGAGCCGCTCTTTCGCAGCCCTGAGTTTGCGAGCTCGGAGAGCCTGGACTTAGTTTAAGATACTGCCGAGGCATTGAAGGGTCGCTGTCGCACGCACGCACAGATATGTCCGGATCCGTTTTCTCAGTTTCGACGAGGTAGTGTTCGTCGGTGACCATCAGGAAATGGTCAGAGTCACGGTCCATGTTCTCGCTGCTGTTCATTTTATCGTAAAGTAAAGTAAAGACAGCAAGTAAATATATTTTCGTATTTTCGTAAACCCAAAAAATGCTTCACAACCAGTTCCTCGCTGTTGCCGTGAGTTGCTCTTGCTTTGATCTTAACCAGAATATGAGGAGGCATCCTCTGCCGCTCAACTTCTGGATGGACCTGTTTGAACTAGTCGACCGCATCTAAACCCTTTTGACGTCATTTACAGCCCTGGCTCCGCACTTTGGCTCCTCTCCGAAACACCTCCAAGGCCATGAGCGGGTGAGTCGCCCTCTCTCTCGCAGTCAACGATCCTCCCCGATGCAGTACTCATTATCTCCATCTCCCATCAAAAGTGCTCAATCCGCCGTGACCTGGGGAGCCGCCATCGGCCTCGCCGCCATCTGGATTATTGAACCAACCCCAATTGCTCGTCGTGACGTTCTCCAGGTTCGTTATTCTACTTCAGCGGATTGTGTTTCCGAAACTGATTCGTAAAATGCGTAGAACATCCCCGTGATTGGAGTGTACTGGAAGAACAAGCTCGAAAAGGCTCTGCAAGTCGACTAAATTCGTGCGAATCTATCTCTCATACGAAATCCCACTCAATAAATGGATTCATTTTTCAAAACAACCACCCCGCAAAAACTCTGATCGAACTGGCCTCAATCACGAAAAAAAAATCCACATTCTCACACATCTCCCATGCCACTGATCTTTTTCATCTTATCCAATGTCCGACCCCCATTCCTTGCCAGGTTATCAATCTTGACTTTCATGTCGGGGAAATCATTCAAAACTTTTTGAAAGTCGTTCCCGTTCAGTCGGTATAACACGCTTGGGAGTGCTGCCTGGATCGTGGCAGTTCGTAACGCTTTCGTGATCAACGCTAC
Organism: Chytriomyces confervae; assembly: GCA_006535975.1. Lineage (NCBI taxonomy): Eukaryota > Fungi > Chytridiomycota > Chytridiomycetes > Chytridiales > Chytriomycetaceae > Chytriomyces > Chytriomyces confervae. The sequence goes on along the minus strand of QEAP01000612.1, from coordinate 11,869 downwards.
TTCTGCAAACAAGAGAAGGATCAGAGATCCCTGCCCAGTCAAACCAAAAATTCGAAAACACGCAAACCTCCAACATACGCGCCATCATACAACGACGTGACTTTCACATCACCAATGAAAATATTCACTTTTCCTTGCAAAATGAAATACATTTCCAACCCAGAATCCCCTTGCTTCGTGATATAATCTCCCGGCGTGTAATAACACGCAATCAATGCCGCTGCAATTCGGCCGTAAAAGATTTCGTTACGCCCGTCTTTTTCCATTCGTCGTAGGAAGGGGACTTGTTCGATAAGCCGTCGTGTGTTGTGAAGTGAGACTTCCTGTAAGCTCCAAAATTCAGCAGAACGTTTGGCGGAGTTCAAAACAAAAGTGCGGTTACCGTTCGCAATGAATCGTTCATATCAGCCAACAAACTTCCTTCCTCAAAATATTTGCCGCGATACTTTGTCTCGTAGTATGTAATTAGTCTTTGCCGTGTCTCGTCGCTCACGTTTTTCCATCTGTGCGCAATTTTGATTTTGATCAGGATACGCATTTTGTTATGGGAACAAGGTTGGGTTGCCCTTACTTCATGTAATCCTTGAGTTCATCCATTTTCTGGGTAAACAGCCGCCCAGACGTGTCAAACGAAAGGGTCGCCGCAGAAATCGAACCAATGAAGCAAGCAAACTGAGCAACGTGGAAAAATTGTAAGAGAATATCTTCATAGGATATTTAAAAAGGAGTCGCGTTACCATGATCGATCCCGCGACCATACTCAAGATCCCAAGCGCGATTTCTTCGGTAGTATGAAACCTTATCGTTCACGTAAACAACACACCAAAAAAAAAACCTCCATGTACACAAAGCTACAAACTCACATGAACGACATTGGCAACATATTCCCAACAGTCATATAATAAGTCCATGCATAAAACTGTCCCACCCCGGCGCCATGAAACTCCTCCCAAATAATCTCCCACCCCACAAAATGCGACCACTTTCCCATTAAAAACATGAGACATGCGTTGATGTGAAGCACAAAAAACATGACAACACATATGGGAAAGATTTCTCCAAACGCGCTGCCACAGAGTTTCTCCATCCAGATAAAGAGGTGTTTATAGATGGCGCAGTTGTTGAGTCTTTGGGGGAGGGTGTAGAGGCGGAAGATGCGCAGGATTTGGAGGTAGACGTGCCAGTCGTAGGTTTGGAAGATAACATCCCATGGAACCTGTTTTTTTGGTGTTGCAAATGAGTTTGGTGGGTTGTCACAGCAACGAATAAAAATGCTCACTGTTGACAGGAAATGATAAATCAGATACTTTTTCATCCAAGTGACTGTCCAGTCATTTAGCGTTTGTCTTGAGAGTTCGTAGTCTCTGAAGCTGCACATGCTATACGCGGCGATTGGCTGTGGAGTCATGACTGAAACGACCGAGTCACACAAGAAAACGATGGAGCAGCTACCGAACAAAATTCGTGATTAGTGTCGGCAACTTGAATGGGGAATCAAGCTGGGAAACTTACACAATGGAAAATGTGATATTGATCATGGGATTAATGGACGGCGCCCCTTCATAGTCTTGCAGCGTCTTTTGGTAGCAAATGCAGAACGGAACCAGCCAAATACAAATAAAATGAAACACTGCAAAAATGAAACCAGTCAGGATAACTGTCCGGCAACGAAAAAGCAAAGGGGGGTACCTCACAAGACGTTCCAAAGTCCCAGCACGACATGAACAGCGAGCGCGGATGCAACCCACACGCAGAAAACACTGCGTCTTCAATATCTTTCCGCTCAAACTGGTCAATATCAATCACACGTCCTTTGTTGTCGTAACATGGAATCAGGAATGATAACGTAAAATGCCAGTTTTTGAATTCTTCACTGATGGGTATTTGGGGTGGTGTGACTTTGGGTTGTTTGTGGAGAACGTTTTCTGACTTTGATCTTGTGGTCGTGGTACGCACTAAGCTGTCCAAGGATTCGCACTGGTCCTCGGACTTTAGATTTATAATCTTTGCCTTTGCTTGCTTAATTTCCTCCAACTCGCTTCCTTGACTACTTTTAGATTTCGAAATTGAAGATTTCCTAGGCGCGTCCAAGTGCGCATTCGAGTTGCGCCCATCATTCTCAAGTCCGCTCTCTTCCTGAATCACTGCAACATGCTCGCCCTCCCCTTTCGATGCACGTGGCTCAGCCGTATTCGAAAAGCGAGAATCGACAGACTTTAACGCCGAATGAAACGCCACAGTCGCCTTAATCATGTTCCACCCGACTCTTCCGGAAGATGTTGACGTCCGTTCTGTAGATTTTGAAGATTCCCCCGACGAGCGGCGAAGGTCTGTTGGAGGGGGAGGAACCGGTAACGATTTAACGCGTTTTTCTGAACCTGCGTTGCGTCGGTCTGCCTTTGAATCTCTGGTGGTGTTTTCCAAAGTTTGGTGGAGCGTTGCGGGTGTGACTGAGATGGATAATTGGCTGGCAGTGGGTGGAAACTTGAGCCCCTCAGTTTCAATGCTATTATTTGATAGTTCGCTTCCTCTCGCGGAAGTGTTGGCATGCGGTATTTTGAGGCCGTGATCGTTTTCCTCCGTTTCTTGATGAGCAGAGAATAACGTCTGCGGCGGCATCTTCAACCCAGCTTCTTCCATTTCAATTCCGACAAATCCAGCCTTATGGCCGTGAGCTTCATTAGACGTGTTTGATTGGTGCGAATTGACGCGCTGCATCTGGGCAAGGGAAGCTGCACTGTGGTTCCCAGAGTGCGGCATCTGTAATCCGCTCCCACCCAGTTCAATAATATCAACTTTCGCTTGCTGCTCAGATTGTAAATTGTTGTTTGCATTCTTGACAGAAATCTGTCGTCCCAGACTTTGATGACTCCTTTTCTTTGCCAAAGACGCGTCTTCACTCAACCCAACAGCAGCACCAGCAGCAGCAGAAGCGTTTCGAAACCAAAGTAAATCCGCGGGTGCACCAGACATGGAGTTTCGTTTCTCTTTTGAAGTCCTTCCCGTAACAGACGCGCGCTTTTTTTCAGTAAACACGGACCCAACAGACGTTTTGTTGCCAGACATGTTTACAGAGTAATCTTCCGCTGCAAGCCGTAACCCCAACTCTGCAATCGACCCTTCTTGTTTGTGAGAGAGGTGGTCCGCTACGGGGAGGTCTGTGAACTGGTCCATGGAAGAAACGACAGACAGCAGTTCCTCAGTGCGGATGAGAACTTCGCGCCGTAGATCGTCAATGTTTTGGAGGAGCAAGCGTTGGACTTCAAAGTACATGGGCGGCATTTGTTATAACCGGGCGCTCGCGGATTTACGTTGATTTTGTGACAATTTTTACATCAGCATACGAATCTCGGGAGCATTGACAACGGATGTCAGAGGTCATCATCATGAAGAATATTACTTCGCGCGAGTTAACAATTTTTATTCAGTGTTACCACTTCAACATCATGGCACATTTCAAGACGAGGCAATAAACTTGCCACCAACCGAATCAGCCACGGCAGTCTCACCACCACCACCACTCAACCCTTCCTCACTCTTGGCATGCGCACCCTTCCAACCCACAATCCCAAAAAACAAATGCCGCGTTTCAACAAGCGGCAACAAAGTCGCCGTCGCAGCCGCAACAGCAGCCCACGTAAACCCAAGCGCAACCCATCCAGTAAAGAAACCCTTTGTAAACACGTATTTACTCGCATACATGGGGATGGGCCACAAAAAGATTAACACAATGGTCATGACTACGGATGCCCAGTATGCAATCGTGGATGCTTTTGTTAAGGTCGCTTCATCGTCGCCGTCAATGACGAGATCTGTTGGCGCCTCGTCTACAGGTTTCATTGCTTTCGTTTCGCTCCAATCGTAGTCATCAGGCTTCATAAGAGATATCGAGATTGCAATGATGGACGAGCAAACAAGGGACGCCAAGTTCCCTGCAAGCATTGGATAATTTCCGCCAGTAGATTCAAGGTTCACGTATCCATAGTACTTGCTCGCAGTAATCAGCCACGCAGCAAGGCCACACACAAGTCCTCCAATCGCGCCAGAGATGGCTGCTGTCGCGTTTTGTTTTTTCCAAGTCAGTGTCAGAGCAATGGGCATAACTGCAGGTGCAACCAAGATTCCCATGAGGAGGTACAAGTATCCCAACGAGATTCCACTGACAAACAAAAAAGAGTCAATCCATGTTGATTGCTCAGAGAAAAACAAACTCACATTGCTTTCAAAATAATAGCCAACACGCCCATCACGCAACCAAACGTGACAACGGCAATGTGAGAAAACTTGATGAGATCCTTTCCAGACGCTTGAGGCTTGAAATACGTGCGGTACACGTCGTATGTGAAAATGGACGAAACAGCAATCAATTCAGCCGAAGCTGCCGATGTCACGCTGTATCGACAGTCGAAATCAGAGCCAAACCCTTTTCTAATAAAGGCTCTCAAATTACTCACGCCATAAACACCAGAATCAAAATCGCAATCGCTCCATTCGATCCAAGTAGCGCAGTAGCCGCGGTAGGTGCAGCGAGCCCAGCCGACACATCTGCCGCTGGAATCCTCAACGGGTAGTAAGGAAACGCCGGGTTCGATTCTAACGCAGCGCACGCAAGTCCAAGTGTCGTTGCGAGGAAGAACGGAATGGAAAACCAACACAGGCCGCCAATCAGGTATCCAGGGAGAGCAGACTTTGGAGAGGCAGCAATAGCGCGTTGAAAGTAAGCTTGGTCGACAAAGACAGCTGGTTAAATTGAAAGGGGGGTGAGAATGGTAGTAGCGGTTTTCTAAAGATGCTCTTAAGCGTACTTCCAAAGTTGCCAACAATATTGATAATTCCAAAGATGAGTCCTTGAGTAGAAGACATTGTCAAAAAGGATCCGTCCTGATTGTCTTTGATGGGATTCTGAAAAGGAAAAGGGTCAATATAAAGTGTTCAATGGAGGCCCACTCAACTCACCAAAACCGACGCGTCCGAAAGAAGATCAAACATTTTCCCGGGAGAACCAATCAGTGGACTCGTGGCATACACAACAAATCCAAAGAACAGGATAATGATAAACAGAATGGCCGTGTGGATGTAGTCAGTAATAAACGTTGCCTTCAACCCTCCAAAGGTGACATAGGCAATCACTCCTACTGGGATCAAAAAGCAAGCTGCCTCCACACTCATCCCAGTAAGAGACGAAACCACAGAGGATCCACCGAGAAGCAGCATGGCCGTGACAATCATGTTTGTGAGGAGCGCAAAGACCAAGAAGACCAAATGCGTGGCTTTTCCGTATCGGAGGTAGATGATTTCCAGGAACGTGTGGCAGTTAGGCGCCTTCTTTTTAACTTCAATTGCGAGAATGGCAAACAGCAGCACTTGAATCGTGGCACCCGATGCGTACCTGTTCTCGCACAAAAGTTCATGAATATCCAACAAGTTAAACTACAAGCAAGCAGTTGGCGAACCAGAAAGGTCCTGATACTCCATAGTCATAAGCTACCGACGAACTTTGCAGCAACGTTGCAGCCCACGTCCACGCGGACACGATCGACGACGCGATAATGCCCGACTTTAACGCGCGATTTGCTGTTGAGAAGGATTCTGAGGTTTCCACTTGGCCGAGGTACTTGCGCTCGAACAGGGACAGCAGGATCATGCCTACTGAGAAAAAGACGCCGAAGCCTGCACACATAAAATGGATACATAAAATGTGTATCAGCTTAAAGCATGGGATGAGATAGAATGGAAAGGGCTCGCACCTATCACGACCAAGTATCCAGCAGCCTGAGTAAGGACGGGCATTGCGTGTTCAGTTGTTGCGTTGAAGGGCGGAAGGGCGCGCCCTTTTATAGTCTTGTTCAAACGAAGATAAGATTGTGCCTCATGGGTCCCATCCATCTCAATCTACATCTCCATTGTGCGTTGGAATGAAGCAATGATGCCCCACACACTCATTCACACAAGTGGGAGATAACCAAACCCTGACCCGTGTTTTTATTTATTTTCGCAAAATATTTACACAAAGTGTTTACACAAAATATTTACTCAAAATATTTACTCAAAATATTTACGCTTATTGTAAACAAAACTTTAGTAAAAATGGCCAGAGTGAGTCAACCAACACCCCCATGCCCTGCCACCAGACCAGACCAGCACATTCCATCCCCTCGCTCCAGATTCAGCGTATCGACTGATCGAAGCAGCGTAATCTGAAGCTGGCTCCCTCAGTTTGAGGCCGTTGCCAAGACCTGATCCCCCCCATCAGAGCAATCAACCACTCACTAAGCACACTCTCCACTCACACTCACCCAGACAAAACAAACCGCTCGTAAGTCCACCGGAGGAAAAGCTCCCAGAAAGCAAATCGCCACGAAGGCCGCCCGTAAATCTGCACCAACAACTGGTGAGTCTCCACCCCCTTTCAAACAATCCACATCTGCTGTGCCCGATGGCTCATCCACAATTCTCTAACCCAATTCCCAAAAAAACAAAGGTGGTGTCAAGAAGCCCCACAGATACAGACCAGGAACTGTTGCACTCCGTGAAATCCGTCGCTACCAAAAATCCACAGAACTCTTGATCCGTAAACTGCCCTTCCAACGCCTCGTTCGTGAAATTGCGCAGGATTTTAAAACGGATTTACGGTTCCAATCGTCCGCGATTGGTGCGCTGCAGGAAGCTGCTGAGGCGTACCTCGTGGGGTTGTTTGAGGATACGAATTTGGCTGCGATTCATGCAAAGAGGGTTACGATTCAGCCAAAGGATATTCAGTTGGCGCGTCGTTTGAGAGGGGAGCGTGCTTAATCTTGTTGATGGAGACTTGGTCTGATTGAAGGGAGGAAGGTTGTTGCTTTGATGCAGTTGGCATTCATGGGGATCAGTTGGGAGATCAGTTCTATTTTAGCGTTGGTGTGTGTCTTTTTTGCGCAAAATGAAGTAAATTCGTTCAAGATTTCGCAGCACCCCAACTGCCTTTATTTCATCGAAATGCGCTCGCGATGCTTCATCTCAAATACTGCGCAGACTTGTTTTCTTTGATGAACGCTTCGACACCCAACCAAAAGTCATTCACCGTCTGCGCATCCAAATGGCGTTTCGATCGATGAATCTGCGCATCGCAAAATAAAAATAAACAAGATGCAACTCATACAAAACAAGAAAACATTGTTTTTTACATTCAGCAAGTTGACATTCCAAGTCTTGATCTTGTCATTGATAGGATCTTCGACATACTTGAGACAGAATCCCTTGACTGCGGGCAATATAAAAATGAGTCGCAAGTAACAACCCCACATAATTCCCAGCATATACATTACCTCGACTAAAAATATTCACAGGCGGCCCCAACTTCCAATTCTTAAACTGCCACTCCTGCCCCGTCGCAAATACAGCTACAATTCGATCCCAGTCTTCAGGTTTTAATCGATCCACGCTGTCAAAGACGTGGTATTGTTTCGGGTACCCTTGCGGCGCGCCTTTTCGCTCCAAGACGAGCATTGTTGGTTTTTCGGCGCCGGATTTGGAACATTCTTCGGTGCTTTGGAATCTGTCGAAAAAGTAGGAAAAATAATGAGCGCAAAAATTTCCCCTTGAACGCTGAGCGATTGCCCTCTCTGAACAAATGGTTTGGTTTGCATACTTTGCTTCGCATAAAAATGGTTTCGCATTAAACAATGTAATGACAGACGTGACACTTGGTGGTACGATAATGATGGGAATCCGTGCGGCTATTTTCGAATTCAGCATCATATTATGAGTAAGATTGGTCGAATGAAACACAGGAATCTCACATGCAGAAGGTTTTTGCCCTGGTTTCGAAGACACGGGTTTTTGAGAAGAGGAAGACGATGGCTTCGAAGGAGCATTTCGTGAAGAAGGTTGTGTCGCTGGAGGCTGTTTGTTTCCAGGGTTTGATGAAGAAGCACGCGCTTTCGGATCTGACGGTCGAGTTGATGGTTTCGCAACCGGAGCGGGTTTCAAGATTTCGGCCGCGTATTTGATGGCATTTGTAAAGTTCTGTATATCATGTCGACGCATAGAGACGGTGAGATTGAACAAATGGTGTGGTTTGATTGTTTCGAAATTGTGAATTTGATGCGCACCTTTGTCACTTTGTTTGATAGAAAGTTGCTCGGATTCAAAATTGTGCGTTCTCGCAAAAGAATCGTGTCTCGGATACGTTCAAAGTCCTGCAACCGCCCCAGAAATACAGTTTTGAATTCAAAAACCATTTTCCAAATAGCGGAAAACAGAAAAAAAAAACCGCCCCACCTCCAACATGGCAGCAACTTCCTTCTTCTCGGCCTCATTCTCGACAGATTCGTTTGCAGAATCGACAGTACGCGCTGCAGGATCCATTGCAGTCAGTCCATCCGCCTTCCGCTTCAACGGATTCGAAAGCGAGTCATCATTTTTCGCAGCAGTATCTGCACCCACAGTTGCAATAGAAGACAAGAACAATGCCGAGTCAGACGCTCCACTCAGGTAATCTGCAAGATTCTTTCTGTCCATGAACGATACAACTGGGACATCGCGATCGCCCCTTTTTTCTTCAATGTAAATATTCCCCAAAATGAAGAGGACTTGGAGAAAAGACGGGTGAACAGGTACCAGTACGCAAGGGCCTTTTGCATGTACGCGGCGTGGTCGGTTCCTTTCGTCAATTCGAGCAAAAAGAACAGCAGAGACGCTAGCGGGTATGCTTTGAAGCCGGAAGATGCGGTGAGCGAGATCTGACGGCCCAAGTACCCCGTAAGATAGGAGCGTCGCAGTCTCGAACACTTTTGAACTGGTTGTGTGATGTCGGATGAAAGAAAATCACCTTGTCCGTCCCAAAGTCAGCGTCGACAGCATCCTTCAGTTCTTGGGTTTCGGAGCCAGTGCTGTCGATGAGTCGCGGGTGGTTATTTGCGCGCAGGAGAGAGACGGGTGCTGGAGATGCCATTTCATTTATTTTTCACTGAATATTTATTTACTTTTATCGCACAACAACTTGCAGGTCAACGCTGCGTTTGGTACACGGCCTGTTTTACGCATCGGTTCTAATTCAAACCACGGCTCAAGATTTGATTATGCTGCCGGTTGGACGCGGGTAACTGTCAATGCGCGTTCTGCACTAAGAACGATTCTGATGGCATTTATTTCCTAATTGGGCATCCCATCAAGCCTTGCAAGTTCCCCTTTGAAGCCTCCCAAGTTTCCACGGCAATGCGAACTGTAGCACTTAGAATCGGTCCAGCATGAAACCCCGTTAGGCACCATCTTGCAGTAGTCGTACCCAGCATACCTTATCACGCCGGCAAGATAGTCTGGCTGGTTGCGGCAACACGCCTTCTTCCCGGTAGCACCCCAGATACGCGCAGATGGACGAGTAGCAGTCAAAGTAATCGCCGCATTGTTCCTCGTCGTATCTTCGGCGCTTGAAGCCGCAAACGGTACCACTGGCACCCCAAGGCACAATTTACCAGCAGCAACCATCTTTGAGCCAGCAGACTCCGTTGTTGGAAAACATGGAAGAAATCAATTGTCATATTTACCTGGTATACAAGCATGTTCAAGAAATAAATTAGCCAGTTGATCCCACGACTTGATCGAGGTTTCAATAGGAGCATCTCAGTGAACAAGAGCACAAAATGCTGAATTTTGAGGTCATCACTTGCAAGTACGGAACTTTACTGCCATCAAATGTCATCAATATAAATTATGCCCTTTAAACTTCTTGATGATGAAACGAACAGGGCCGACCGACCTTTCATTCAACACAAAAATAATGGTACACCGAATGAAACTAACATAAACCAAAATAAATGCAGAATACTGGTGAAATAGCAACGTTTACCTGTTTTCTTCCAGCTGGTAAATCGAACCACAATTTCGTTGTTGTTTTTCCTCTTCCTTCCTCCTGCAGCCTGCTGCGCAAAAGATGGTAGCGTTTAAACTGCTGCTGCGCATCTGAAATCAAACGATTTGGTCATTACGGGTTTTTATTTTTTACTTTCTGCATGCGATGGGTATTTATTTCCACCCCAAAATGGATGCGATAGACACTCAGCTCGCGCATTTGAGCGAAGAGATCAACGCTCAAACGAAGAAGTTAGACCGCCATAGAGAAGCGCTTGAGAAGGCGATAAGCGATAAGGATCCTGCGGATGTCTGTGGCAACCTCCAATCTTTGTTTGTTGGTGCTTCCAGCGAGCTCAATCAACTCGGAGAAGAAAAGTTGCAGCTGATGAGGCAAAAGGAGCAGCTGATGAGGCAACAGGTGGAGCGGATGAGGCAAAAGGATGACTCGGCAGGTACAGCAGCTTTTTATTGGTCACCTCTTTGAACACACTTTAATGTACAACTGGCAGTGCCTCGTGAGAGGTTCTTAAAGGGCTTAAGTGAAGCAGGCATATTTACATCTACACCAGCTGTGAACAAAGTTGCCAAGACTATCATGATGCGTTATCCAGTTCACATGCTGGCTGCCGTTGGGAGTCCTAGCGCCTGCTTGGCATTGTACGAACAAGTTAAAGGCCTTCCAGCAACTTTTACGAGGGGCATTATTCAAGAGAAGATGAATGTCAGCATCAACGGTCCAATGCCTGGTCAGAAATCAATTCTCACGGCGGTAGACTTAAAGGCTGGAAAACTGTGCGTTATCAAACTGCTATCGCCTCCTCAACTGGTAGTGTCTGCCCCGCCGTCCGTATCAGCGGAAGCCGTCTCTATGGAAGTGGAAGTATCTGCAACAGTGTCAAAGGCCCAGATACCCAGGCTTGGTCATTTCAGAGGTTGTTCCTGTCACCGTCGAGCATTCAGATGGTCTCTCTGTGTCTCGTCATTGGACTGCGTTGAAAATGCGTCACTATCATTCTTCATTGACTCAAATTCCTCAATTGTCTGAGCGTCTTATCCACCGGGAATTTCGGCGAATTCATTCTGCCTTGGCTTCGCTCCATGCCTTAGACCTAGTTCATATGGACGTCAAGTCTGAAAATATTTTTGTTGATGAAGAAGTTTTCTGGAATCTTGGGGATGTTGGTTCTTGTCGTCCAACCAATTCACCGATTTGGACGTTTACTGAGGCTTTCAATCCGTACGATATCACTCATTCCAAAACCAGTGTTATTCCAGCTATGGACATGGTATTGCTTTGTGTCATGATTTGTGTTGAGCTTGAAAAGAAAGCTTGGAACATGCGGTTGTGTGGCGAAACGGAGCGTGTCCAGCATGAACTTATCAAGAAAAGCCTGTCGGAAATCCAGGAAGCAGCCTTTCGTGACGATATTATGCGTCTTTACGAAGAGAGTTACGCTAAAGTTGTCAGCCATTTGAATGAATTTGTTTGAAAGCTGCTGTTGAATGGGTAGTGCAATAAATATGTTATCCAATTCAACAGACACATACTTGAAGCGTGTGAAACGCGCCATGGACCAAGCACAAGCAATTGATTCTACAGGTGGCGCATTCTGCGCAAACGACAGCTGTAACGACGATGATTGCGAGTTTGGATTGCGCGAACTGCAAGTATGGTTGTTGCCTTGGTTTGTGCTGCGATGGTAGCAGAGGTAGAGGTAAGTACAGCTGTTACAGATGGGAAGGGAAGATAGGATAGTTTCCAAAGTGACAGCCTGAATGAAGAACAAAATTAACGCGATGTGGTGTAAGATGCGTCGGAATAAAATACCAAGGCAAAATATATTTAATGCTGCATTCTCGTTTTTTATTCCTTATTTGTTCTGGATGTGAGGAGTGTGTGTGGAGTGGATAACGAGCAATCAATTCAACTGGGTTGTTCGCTTCTTCCTAATGTACTCCCTCCCGAGATGGTCAGCAAATCTTACGGGCTCCGGCACGCGATGCAAGGAACACGCTAGCGTGAGAGCAACGGCCGTGT
>QEAP01000611.1:856-13750 GCA_006535975.1 Chytriomyces confervae | reverse complement strand
CAGCAGTGGAGGTTGCTGCGACGGTACGCTGGTACTTTGAAATGAACGCGTTTCATTCAGAACGGCTCTTCAGTTCTGAGGTGGCAGCAAAGTGAAGCTGACTGCAACTTGAGGAATATTTGAGTTTGACAATAATGCAAGATACCATCCAGCCGTTTTATTGACTGTTCCACGCCAGATATGTGTGGCAATAGTACTGGGAGGCCATCAAGTGGTTTTGTGTTTTTTTTTGTTTTTTTTTTTGGCAATGCGGTTGCTGGAGCTCACGGCATGGATCATGCCTTCAGTGAACAAGACCGCAGAGACGCTTGCCTTGCTCTTCACATTTGCCTGAATTTTGGGCACATTAAACGAGAAATGGGTCCATGACTGTCAGATTTGATTCAGAAGGACTGTTCAAGTGTCCGAAAATGACTGTGTCATCAGATTATCTGGGCGCAGGCTGAACCTGAAGTGGGAGCGTGGGCGCAGGGTGAATTCCACTAGTGACGGTAGTCCATTCGTAAACTTCTCAATTACGGTTGTGCGTATTACAGTTTTGGTTTCGGGTTTCTTTTTCAAGTCTATTTTGGGAATTTGAAGGAACATATCAATGTCAAACACGTCCACAACCGCTGGGAACGGCACCAACAGCGCAGGTGCTACCGCTCCCGACTTGAGCTTTGGGAATTTCCAAGCAGCCCTGGGCTTCAACGGGATTCTGTCCATCATTGTGGTGCTGGCATTCGTTCTCGTGCGTCGGCACTTCCCATCCACGTATGCGTCCAGACTGTTTATGGTGCCAAAAAAGCTGCTGCCCCCGGATCTCACTGCAGGGCTCTTGAAAATATTCGTTTCTGATGCGGACTTGTTGGAAAAATGTGGACATGATGGTGAGTTGGATGTTTGAATGGTTGGGAAGGGACAAGGACCATAAAAATTTCTGTTTCAGCTTTTGCAGCGATATTCTACTCCAAGACGCTTGCGATCCTTTTCACGGCCATCGGAGTGCCAGCACTGATAATTCTGCTGCCAATTAATGCCACGGGGGGAAACGGACTCGCAGGCTTGAATTTGTTGGGGATGGGGAATGTGGCGGACGAGAGAAAGCTGTGGGCGCATTTTCTGTTCGCAGTCTATGCAATCGCGCTGACTCTGTATGCCATCTTCCGGATCATCAATGAGAGTGTTCGGTTGAGGGTGTTGTACCAAAGAGGTGTCGATCTTGCGCAGCGAACGTTGATGGTGCGCGATGTTCCGGAGGATTGGAGAGATGAAAAGACAATTACAGGTGCGTTCGATGTAATTCATGTGGCATTCAGTTTTTTTTTTTTTGGGGGGGGGGGGGGGGGGGGGGTGGGGTGGGGTTGGGGGTGTGGGGTGTGGGGTGGGGGGGGGGGGGGGGGGGGGGGGGGGGGGGTTTCTTCCCCGAGAATCTCACATCCACTTTTAGATATTTTCAATCGCATCACGGCTGACGGTGTCGAAGATGTAATCATTCCGGCAGTTGTACCGAGATCGCATGCACATGTTTCTAAAGCTCACCTTGTGGCGAGAAACAAGCTTGAGGCTGCGGTGTCGGTTTATTTTTCACGAATTGCCCGGCAGTTTAAACAAGGGTCGGACCCAAATGACGAAAGCGCGTCGTCGAACCATACCTCGACCGAAGATTCATCCGCCAAACTGAGACCGAGCCATAAAGTTCCGATGATCACTGGTAGCAAGGTTGATTCAATTACTGAGCACGCGAAACAGTTTCAAGAAACGCAAAAGAAGTTGGCTGCACTGCAAGCAAAAGAGGGATTGGCACGAGTTTCGACAGTATTTGTTGTGTTTCGCGAGCCTTTTCAAGCTCACTTGGTTTCGCGCTCGATTGTTCACAGCACTCCGTGGGTCATGGGACACAAGCTGCCAGGCGTGTATCCGGAAGATATCATCTGGTCCAACGCAAACGTCACATACTTTAACCGCGAATGGAGATTTTTGATGACGCAGCTCATCATATTTGCCATGATTATCTTTTGGGGTGCCATCGTTGCGCTTGTTCTCACCTTGACTGAACTGGGCCGCTTGCAGGAAATGCTTCCCTTTCTGAGATCGTATCTGGAAATGTACCCTCAAATTGCCAAACTTGTGAGCGGTATTTTACCTCCCGTGATTGTTTCTGTCCTCTTGTCACTGGTTCCTCCGATTTTGCGCGCACTGAGTGCATTTGGCGGGTCGCCGCTCCAGTCATTCACCGAGCAGCAAGTACTATCAACGTACTTTGGATTTCAATTGATCAATGTGTTTGCGGTCAATATCGTTGGAGCCTCCATTTTGACATCTTTCAACGAAATCAAGGACAAACCGTCCAGCGTCTTGAATATTCTTGCCAAGAGTATTCCGCAGTCAGCCAACTTTTTCATTCAGTTTCTGCTTGTGCGAGGATTGGTGCGGCTTGCGCTTTGTTTTGAATGTCTGTTTTATTCAGAACTAACGCGGCAGTTTTTCAGACCGCTCCGTCGCTGGAACTGATCCAAGCATCTCGCCTAATCGTGGGACCCATTATGATGTGGCTTACTGGAAAGACACCTCGCAGTATGTTTGTTGCTCGAACACCCCCCGCATTCATGTATGCAGAGTCTGTCGCTGGTCATGGATTGACGGTGACCATTGGTCTCGTTTACTGCATTTTGTCACCGATTGTGCTTGTGTTTGTCGTCGCGTATTTTTGGCTGTACACGACGGTTTACACGTACATGATGCAATACGTTTACCGAACAAAACGATCGACTGGAGGCAAATTCCTTTTTACCGCCGCAAATCATATGTTTGTTGGCGTCTTTCTGATGGGTATGTGGTTTATTTTTCCGATAACTTTGTGCAATTACTGCTAACGGCCTCTGACTTTTCTCTTGCAGAATTCATGATTTTTGCAATCTTTATTCTCTCTCAAAACATTCCGATCGCGATTTTGATGATTCTTGTGGTTGCAGTGACACTGTGGAGCTATTCTCAGGCAAAGCGGTTCATGGGCATCATTGAAACGATTCCAGTAGCGTCTTTGGCAGGAAAAGATACATCCGACACAGGCGGCATCCACTTCTCTGCAAAGTGGACGTCGTTCCTGTTTCCTTCCGTCGCGAATGCACAGATTGCGAGGGGTATTTCATTGGACGAAAGCACGCACGTGGAAATCGAAGTAGGCGGCGGTGGAGTCATTACGCGTCTTCGAAGTGCTGCTCAAGCGTACTCGGATCCAGAATTTGGAAACTTGGACTTGAAAGTGTGGATCCCAAAATGCAGCATTGGAACTGTTACTGCAGATGTTGCTGGTGAAATCGTTGGTGATTGTCGGACAGTGGTGCCTTCGCAGGTGGTTTGTTTCGGAGCTGGACTGGATGCCAAGGGCGGCGTGGTGATCTCAAGTGGTAATTACAGTGAAATGGAGAAGCTGTAGGCACATGTATCTCAAGTTGTGATGTTGGTGGACAATAGTTTGCTCGCAAGGCCGCGTCATAAATAATGCCTTCCTTTTTGTTCCACGTGCACTTTTTGACTCCCCCATTCACATCCAAAACTCAAAAATCTCTCCTTCAGCGGCCAATATCAATATGTCAAGCTCGTCACCTGTCACAGGCCGCACGACGCTCCGTTCATCCGCAAATCCAGAACGGCCTAAACACAGATTTCCGAATCAAACACGCCGTCTCTCTTCCATCGAGCTTTCGAGCAGTGTCCGATATCGGGCTATCGCTTCACGGCGGGATGCAGTTGACGCCCTGCACCATCGAGTCATGCTGCTTCACATCGGAGGATGCATCATCGCCGCATTGGTCTTTGCGGTGCTGTTGGACCAGGCGTGAGGGCAGCGCGCGATGTTGAAGGAGACTCGTCAGTCCAGCTTCTCACGGCGACGGAGCAAGCACTTTTTATCTTCCCAGTTCACTCTTCGTATTAAAGCCTTATAAACATGTACACTTTGGAACCAGCGCTGCTTTGGTCTTGTTTGTGCTCATCTCCAATATGAAAGAATCATCCAAAATATCTTCTTTTGCCAGCTGGATCCCCCGCTTCACCACACCGCACACCGCCTACTTAAACTGCCTCCGCCCACTTCTGTCATTCAATCAACAACCCAACGCATACAGCCGCCGAATGTCCAACTCTGTCTCGCAGCCAAAATGGCACCAACCAACCGTGCCTGCCGACGCACCGGTGCTTCGAATGAACAACTCCATGACCCACTCGAAGGTGAAGAGCACTGTTCCCTCTTTCTCTGGGCGCACTTCTCTCTTTTCTCTCTATCTCACGCCCGTGTTTTTTTTTAAGACCGAGTTTGTACCCGTCAACGGCAAGCTCGTCAACTGGTACATCTGCGGCCCGACCGTCTACGATAAATCGCACATGGGCCATGCTCGGTTTGTTTTAGCACGCTCCCAGGCATGCATCGAACCCCAAATTGACCGTTGCATCATGATTGCAGAAACTACATCACTTTCGACATTATTCGCCGCATTATGGAGGACCACTTCAACTACGACGTCAACTACGTCATGAACATCACAGACATTGACGACAAGATCATCATCACGGCTCGCTCGAATTACCTCTTCAACCAGCAGAAGGCAGCTGCCAAAACTCTTACGCAGGAATCGATTTCCAGTGTCGAAAAAGCGTTGAGCGACTTTGTTGAAGGAAAGATGGGGAAATACCTGCCAAGTGGAAAATCAGACTCGTTTGAGGGTCTGGTCAAGATTTTTGAGGCTGGCAAAGGGCCCAGTTTCAACGATGAGCCCAAATTTGCCATGTGGATGAGAGCTGCCGTGAGTACGATCTTGAATGTTGCGTGGTCCCATTCTAAACCTGGTTGAATTTATTGACTCAGATTGCGTCATCGAATGCGATTGTCGAAGCGAAATCAACCCTTGCTGCAAAGGCAGCCTCAAAAGAAGCCTCAGACAAGTTGTTTGACGAGTCAAAGGACGTGCTTTCGCCTGCGCTGGACAAAGCCCTGAAGCACACTGTCACCGATCACCATGTTTTCCGTGACTTTGCCCGCTTCTGGGAAAACGATTACTTCAAGGATATGGATGCACTAAATGTGAGCTCACCAGGATCCCATCTTCTTTTCGCAGACTTAATATTATAATCTTGCAGGTCCGCCGGCCAGACATTCTCACTCGTGTCAGCGAATATGTTCCGGAAATCGTATCTTTCGTGGAGCAAATTATCAAAAACGGATATGCGTTGAGTGCCAGCTTTTTTTCATCTCACTTCGCCTACGAGAATTAACCTGTTTCCAAAAAAAAAAAAAAATGCAGCTACGAGAGCGAAGGTTCAGTCTACTTTGACACTCACCGTTTTGACAAGGACCCGTCCCACTTTTACGCCAAACTTGAACCATGGTCAGCATCCAACATGAAGCTCCTTCAGGAAGGTGAAGGTGACTTGACTTCCGGATCAGGCAAGAAAAACGGCGCCGATTTCGCTCTCTGGAAAGCCAGTAAAGAAGGTGAACCCGCATGGGACAGTCCATGGGGTCAAGGACGACCTGGATGGCACATTGAGTGCAGCGCTATGGCTGGAGATGTGATTGGCGATAAGATGGATATTCACTCTGGAGGTGAAGATTTGGCCTTCCCACATCATGATAACGAACTCGCGCAGTCTGAGGTTTGTTGAATGTCTCTCAAAATCCATATCCATTCCGAATCTGCCCGTCCTTGTCCTGGCGCATTGGAGGGTCAAAAGGCTTTTGCTGCAATGCCTTGCAAAACCTTTGCACCCCACTTTTTGTGTTCCATTCAATGCAAAATCAACCAGGGGTTTGATTTCTCTGACAGAATGACTTTTTCTGTCATTCTGCTCGTTCAATCCCAAACATTTCTTCTGTGTTCCCATTTGACTGCATAATCTTCCGACTCACAATTGAAACCCTTTTCAGGCCCATTTCAACTGCAAGCAATGGGTCAACTACTTTTTGCATTCGGGCCATTTGCACGCCGAAGGCCAAAAAATGTCCAAGTCCCTCAAGAACTTTGACAGCATTGACGATACTCTCAAGAAATATACTCCTGCTCAAATTCGTATCATGTTCCTTCTTCACAGCTGGGACAGTGTTCTGGACTATAAGCAGACAAGTATGCAGGAGGCTCGCGCCTTTGAGGCTTCTATCAACGTGAGTGACGGCTATTTGTACCAACAAAGAAAAGAGCGGATGTCGAATTTATTATTCTTTTTGCTCCGTTTGCAGAACTTTTTGATCAACGTCAAGTCAACTGTGCAAGAATACCGGGCTAAACCAGAAGAGCTGACTGGAAACCACAACTTCCACGCGGCCGAGAAGGAACTGTACGCACTGTGAGTGTTTTACACCCCGAGTTACACCGCGTTGCCTCAGTTTCCTCAACCGCTCTCTATTTTTTTTTTTTTTTTTTTTGTAATTTTTTTTTTGTGTTTTTTCGCTTTTTTTATTTTATTTTTTTTTTATTGAAGGGGGCCGTTTTTTTTTTTTTTTTGTAAAAAAGGTTCCAGCAAAAGCAGGCTGTGGTCCATGCAGCGCTCTGCGACAACTTTGACACGTCTTCGGCAATGTCTGCCTTACGCGACACCATCTCCGCTACAAACACGTACATGAAGAGCAAGCCACAATCCGTGAACACGGACGTGCTGCTGAAAATTGCAAAGTACGTGACGAAAATGATGCGTACGTTTGGAGTTTACATGGACGAGAACCCTGAGATTGGTGTGAGCGCGTTGAGCGGGGGTGGTGCCAGTGGAAGTGTTGAAGAGGTTGCGGGTCCGTATGTGCGATTGATTGCATCATTCAGAGACCGGGTGCGCGAGCTTTCGAGAAGAAAAGATGCAGGTATGACGGCGCGACCCAATTACTTTTTTTTGATCAACTGCGATCTTTAACATTCATTTTGCGATTATTTTTTTTTTCAGATGTGGCCAGCGAGTTGCTGAAATTGTGCGATCGGATTAGAGATGAGGAGCTTGTAGATTTGAATGTTGCTTTGGATGATCGTGAAGGTTTGCATCGTATTAAGTTCAAGTGGGGTGTTTTTTTTGCACTGTTGAACTCATGTCCGATTTACCAAAAAACACAGACGGAAAAGCGCTTGTCAAGTTCATTGACCGAGAAACGATTCTCCGCCAACGTGAAGAGAAGCGCGAAGCCGCCGCCCGCGCTGCTCTCGAGAAGGAAGCCAAAAAGGCCGAAATGGCAGCTGCTGAGGCGGCCAAGCTCGCGAAAGGCGCCACACCTCCAAGTGAACTTTTCAAGGACGCAGAAAGCCGGAAACTGTACAGTGCTTGGGACGACAAGGGCATCCCAACCAAGAAGGTGGATGGAGAGGAAGTGAGCAAAGGCAGCGCCAAGAAGCTTGTCAAGCTGTACGAGGCTCAGGCAAAGTTGCATGAAAAGTACTTGGCCGCACAGAAGCAACAGTGATGATTGCCATCTTGTGGACTGTGTGTAGTGTGATGAAATAAAGAAAAAGCGTTCGTTCTCTTTTTATTCGTTTGGTGGGATGTGTGTTATCCTCAAAGCCAGAAATCCACACTTTTGGCGAAAGCTCCCGTTCCGTTTGACAGGAAGGGATGGAAGACTGGTTCTGTTAGACAGCACAGGTTAATCTTTGCTGGTTGTTTAGCCCAGGATGCAATGAGGAGTGCGATCGAGGGCAGATAAGCCAGCAGGAGGAGACGCAAGGGAGGACAATCATAGGAAAGAGGAAGGCGAGATGCGCAAGCAACAAGGAGGGGCGGTGACTGCTGAGAGGTCAGTCAGGGCCCCAATTCCGTGTTCCAGGTCATTCTTCATCACTTAAAAAAAATAATGAAGTGAGTAAATCCACAATTTATAAGTTAAGATAAAAGTCCCCGAACAACCCTTTCCGCACGCACAATGGACACTGCACGGCAACTGGACTGCGTCGTGATCGGGGCTGGCGTAGCTGGGCTGGTAATGCCCGCAACATGCGCACGATGGCGATTCGCGGCAAAACGACTCATCTTGACACACACCTCCACTCGAACCTTCACCAGGCAGCCGCCCAGTCACTATGCAAAGCCGGCTGCAAGTCACTACTTATACTCGAAGCTCGGGACCGAATTGGAGGTCGCATTCTGACTCAGGAGTTGCTCGGGATCCCAATGGATCTTGGCGCGAGGTTTCTTGTTTTTTTTTTTTTTGGTCCTTATTGTTGTGGTTCTATGTGTGTGTGTGTGTTTTGGGCTGAATCTTGCGCACACAAATTTTTCGCCTGTTCAGCTGGATCCGCGGAACCAAGGACAACCCGCTCATGAACATTCCATTCAGACTAAAAGGTCTGGAAAATGTCGTTATTTTCGACAAGGATAACCGCAAAATCGAAGCCGTTGTCGCCGCTGCGCTCATTGAAACTGTTTGGGCGGCGCGACAACGAATGATTGATTCTCGAAAGAAATCGTCGGCGGCGAAATCGCGTCTTTCGAGGTTTTTTTTTTTTTTTTTTGTTTTCTGTTGCCCCTCCCTCAAGCCTTTTTGCTGAAAGCGCTATTTTTTTAAACAGCAGCCTTTCAAATGAAGATAGTCTCATTGATTCGGACAAATTAAACCGACGGCGAAAGAGTTGGTGGGATCGGGTGCGAAAGGATATGGAAGCAGAACAGTCGTCAGAACAACAATCCATGCCCGAATCGGACGAATTACGAAACATTTCCTATGCATCCGACATTTCACTGAGTGATTGGTTGCGCGCCGATCCTCAGTTTTGCGCCGAAATCGAACGAAATAAGGAGCATGGATATTTGCTGTTGGATTTGGTCAATATGCTGGAGGTATTTTTTTTTTTTTTTTTTTGCTCTCTTTTCGTATCGTTTTTTTTTTATATTACTCTTAACCTGTGGGGTCTGCGCCGCGCCCTTTTTTTATTTTTTTCATCAAGAATTTAGAAGGCGCTGATTTGAACGTAATCAGCCTCGCAAATCATGACAAGAACGATTTTGTCGGCCCGCACCTATACGTGACGAACGGTCTTTGGGATCTAATACGCGTCATTGGTGGATCAATTCTCAAAGAGCAGCGGGATATTCTAAAACTCGAGCATGAAGTGGTTGGGATTGATTATTCAGCAGGTAATCTCTCTCCCCCAGGATTCCGCAGTTTCGCCTTCAGCCTGACACGAAAAGGAAATTTTTTTTAACAGGAATTGATTCGGACTATCCAGTCCAGATCCACACAAACAAGGGAGTCTTTTCAGCCAAAACAGTCATCATCACATTACCTATCGGCATCCTACAAGCACGGCATACAGAGCTGTTTTACCCACCGTTACCTGAGCGGCACCAGCATGCACTGTCGAGTGTGGCGGTGGGACTCATGGATAAAGTGATTCTCGAATTTTCACATTGCTTCTGGCCTCCGGAGGTGGATGGGTTCTGGTCATTTCTACCCGCGCCAGGAATTCGTCGAGGAATGGATTTTGATGAAGGAGAAGAATCGCCGGGGCTTGTTTGGTTTGTAAACATGGAAAAGATGCATCGAAGCGGACCGACGGAAGGGCCGCCTGTTTTGATTGGACATGTGAGTCAGCGACATGCACGGCGGATTGAGGAAATGGACGATGAAGAAGTGGAGCATTTGTTTCTTGGCATGCTGCGGCAATGCTTTGCAAAAGCGGTTGTGCCGGATTTGCTCAGTTTCCGAATCACTCGGTGGGGTATGGATCCATACTCAATGGGCGCTTGTACAGTTGAGTTTTTTTTTTTTTCTAATCTGTTTTTTTTTGTCCGTTGACTGACACTTGTTTCTTTTTTTTTTCAGTATCTCCCAGTGGGTACATCAGCATCTTTAGCACACATCATCACACTGTCAGAACCAGTTGCATATCCAGAGTCTGCATGCGCAAAGGCGCAACAAAGCCATTGCCAACCGCTGCATTTCGCAGGAGAGCACACGTCTCCACATCATTTCGGGACGGTACATGGAGCGTTAATGTCTGGAATCGTTGAGGCTGAAAGCGTTGCATTTGAGCTCGGGTTGATATCATAGGTTGTGTTTTTTTGTTTTGTATTAGTAATCGTGTTTTTCTGAAGTTTTTTTGATATAAAAAAGAAGAAGAAAAACAAAAGGGGATATTATTTTCTCTCTTTTCTTTAATTTTTTGGGGACGTGGGGGGACTTTGAAACATTTTGTTTCTGAAACAATGGACAATAAATTATTATTAACATTAAAAATAGATTCAAAAAAAAAGGAAACAAAAAAATATATTAAAAGTTCTCGTGTGTGTGTGTTTTTGATTCTTTTGGTCACTCGAGAAGAAACTCGACCGACGTTTTTGACAGTTTGCGCGCCGTGGCAGTTTTGGAAGCGGGACTTGGTGGTGGCGAGTATTCGGGCACGCATGGTCCAACTGACTCTACTGCAGCTGCTGCTGTTACTGTTGCTGCTGCGCTGCTACTGCCCAACAACGGCGGTTGCTGAATAAATTGAGTTGGAAATTGAGTTTGATCAACGCTGTGTGAACGAGGCATCTGCTGCTGCTGTTGCTTCTGATAATCCCGAACATTCGGCAGAGTTGGTGAAGTCGTTGCGGATGGTGATGAAGATGATACGTTGTTGTGAGATCGCTTATGTTGGGTGAGGTTATCGTTGCGGTAGAAGCTCATGTGGCATTGATCGCATGCAAACGGTTTATGGTTTTGATGGAGACGTGCATGGCGGGCGGCGTGGCCGCTTGTGGAAAAGTCCTTTGTGCATCCAGGGAATTTGCAAGAGTAACGCTTGAGACGCATGTTGCTGTTGTTGTTGTTGTGTTGTTGTAGTTGTAGTTGTTGTTGTTGTTGGAGAATGTCGGGGGAGGCAGTGTCGGATCGATGCTTGTGAGTGTCCGAACGAGGTGGTAGTGGTGGGAAGACAAATGGCAGCCCCGCCATCTCTTTCTCTTTTATGTTTTGATGTTTTTTGTGTGTGTTTGTATAAATGTGTTCTTAAGCGTTTGTTTGTGTGGGTTGGCTTGTTGTGCCGGAACAAGAAAATCTTGTTTGGATAAACACGGGGGGGAGGCGGATTAACAAGATTTTTTATATTTTTTGGTTTTTGGGATGCTGCGCAGTTTGATTTGTAAGAAGGGAGAGAGTGTAGACTTGAATAGAGAGGGATGGGATGAATAGAGAGGGATGTACAGAGAGGGATGCGATGGATGCTTGCTGGGCACAAGACACGCACATACACACGCGCACAACTCGGACCATGAAATTTTAAACTCTCTTTCGTAAATAACAACAAAAGAGAGACATTTGCTAAATTGAACCGTCTGTCTGTCTGTCTGGATGATAACAATAATAATACGGAATTACTTTACTTTTGGGAAATGCCCAGGTGCCAGCCAATTTGTCAGAGCATATCCATCCCTCATCCATTGATCCAATGATCCATCCATTGATCCAGCGACATGGAATCCATCCAACACACGTTTACTTGTTTTTTATTTTATTTATACTGCATAGTTCAGTCAATCAATCAGGAACGATATCGACGCTTTGGACACATGTCCCAATGACTGCAGCACAAACTGCATGCTGCAAGGAGACACAGGGGACGGACACGACTCCACCTCGATGGAATGATGCGTTGATACAAGCGAGGCCTCGGGCGAAGGCGGTGCGTGATCACTCTCGCACGAATAGCTGTTGTTGTTGCCAGAGAGTCTCCTCCGGTGGGACTTGTCGTGCTGGTCCCTATTGTCTGCCCGCACAAATGTGCGGTCACAGCCATCCACCGAGCATGAGAACCGCTTGAGACCCATGTGGATACGAGAGTGGCGGCTGAGGTGGCCCGATGTGGAAAAGTCTTTGCCGCAACCGTCAAACTTGCATGGATACCGCTTGGGCGCACGTGCGTTGTTGTTGTTGTCATTGTTGGATCTGTTGGGGAGGGGCTTTGGCGTGGAGTGGATGTGTGTGATGCTTGCTGGCGGTGTCGCTGGTGATGATGACGACGACGGTGTGGGTGGAGTTGGTGAGGATGAGTATGTAGTAGTAGTTGTTGTTGTTGTTGTCGCAGGTGGCATGCGTGGATGCGTTGGGATGGCCAGGAAGTCGTTATCTACCAACAACTGCATTTGTAGTTGTTGTTGTTCCTGTTGTTGTAAGGGTGTTTGCATTGGCGTATTCTGTGATAGCAGATGAGATTATTTGACTCGATGCAAATTTTCCTTGTCTTCTTTTTTTTTCTTCGCTCAAGGACGCCTTTTCGTTCCGGTATCTCCGACATGTGTTCCGGCAATCTCCTTCATCTCTTTCGTTGCACACACACACACAAGCGAGCTTCCTTCCTGCGCGTATGCATCGCATCGCGTTGTTAGTGTTTATGTTACGCGACTACAGCCGACACGCGTGTGTCGACAAGGACTTGTTTATCACCGTCTTCTCATGGATCAATCAATCAATCCCCTTCTCATTCCATCTCATTCCAACACTGCTCTTTATTGGTCACCTTCTACTCCAAAAGAAACGCTATTGACGTTTTAGATACACTCACTGCAAGCAACGGCCCCGCCTGTGCACACGACAGCGCCGCCAGCGTAGAGGCCAGCAGCCTCTCATGCACAGACAGGCTCTCGCACAAAGGTAACGGAGAACGGGGCGGCGTGCACTTGTCAGCATCCTGGTGCTGCTGGTGGTGCTGGTGGTGCTGGTGCGACGGTGCATTATTCGATGGGTCCAAACAAGAAACCCTAACGGGAACAGGGGTGCTTCTTTGTGGCGAAGCCGGAACAACTGGCTGGTGGTGCTTGTCGTCGGACTTGTGCGGAAGAACAACTGCTTGCGCCGAATCGTAATCGTGCTGCTGCTGTCGAGTGGCTCTTCGTTTGGACATTTTCTTTCGTTTGATCTTGTTGCGATGTGCAATGCTGTGTTGTCTGTGTTTTTTTTTTTTT
>QEAP01000610.1:3099-13763 GCA_006535975.1 Chytriomyces confervae | reverse complement strand
GGGGGTTTGGGAGCATCTCGGCGGGAAGAAGGGGGTGAAGAAGACACTTACTGCTGGGTTTCCACGAATGTTATTTTGGAGGACACAACAACCTTTGCAAAATCCATGGAACTTTCCATTGCTTTTCATAGGAGCGGTATCTGGACTTAGAATAACTTCATATGGACACAGAAGCTTCCATTTGAGGTCGGCGGCGATAAAAGTGAATCCAGTGCATGGTCTGCCCCCAGTTCCATTGTTCGCACCATCTCCAAATACAGAGACCCAATCTGCGACTGAAAAGGGTATTAAATATTGCGACAAATCAAGGTCTTAAAATTTTTAGATTTACCGTGAAATTCAAATGACGAAACGTTCGAGTCAATCATATCAATGTTAAAAGAGCAATCTTTTGGTCTAAAGAAGATACAGACTAGTATAAGTTATATGTCGAAATACAACGCGAAGCCATTCTTACTGACCTTATTAACTCAAAAAGAACCAAGCAATCAATGCCAGCGGGACCCGTGCTCTTTGCCCGAGGAGAATTAATAGTTACGATTTTCTTCGACTGCTCCAAAAGACAGTTCGTCAATCAAAATCAAAGAAAGAATTAAAAAACTAACCTCATTCAGGCGAACACCTCTTTCCATCCCAGTCTGTTTTTTGAAAGAAAAGAAAGACGGAAAAGGTCAGAAACATCTGCCTTTTATAGAAGAAGAACACGTGATAAGATTCATGTACAAAAGCATATTCGGCCCCAGATACAAATGCGGACTCCTTTGTGATTCCTGTTTCGGGTATGTACACCAAGTCACCCCGTGGATGTTTCTTAGACGGAGTCGCTGAAAGTGCTTTTTCGTTTTGCTGATTCGAGAGTCCCAAAGGAGACGGAGGTATTGAACTTTGAATATCTGTTCGCGCTGAAGGCCTTTGATTGACGGGTTTGCGGGTATTTGAAGTCTGCTGAGATGACAGGATGGAGGGAGTGCCCACAGGTTTTTTGGGATTCTCAACCCTCTGGACAACCTGAGAAAACTCCGCATAAGTCGGTTGACTAGATGGGCTTATTTGAGATGAACTGATGGAAAAGCCTGGGTTCTCGTAACTTTGGGGCTTCGCGTTTTTCTGCAAATATTATTTTAAGAGGAATCCTGTCGCCCAACTGAAAAAAACCAACCACTCCTTTTACTGAAAAGATTTCCTCAACATCACTCGCTGTCGTTGTTGATGTGGTGTGCACAATTGTTAACAGGGTCAGAAAATTAAATAAAATACGTATAAACTACTCACGCGCCGAACGAACAACATTTGAATCCCAAGTCAATACGATTCGATGTGGTGCAGCACCTTTTAGAGCGGTGAAGCTGTTCGAAACCGCGAACGGAATGCTTAGAACTAACGTCAAAGCTGATGGATGTTGCGAACTATTAGTGGCTTGCAAAATAACACCTAGTATCCTGCATTGATACCTGTATAGTTGACGGAGAAAGATTTGATTTTTCTGTACTCTAAAACAACATCTTGGGCACCCTGGAAAAGGTTAGTCAAGTGCAAGCTGAACAAATGAACAAATAAATTCACTCACTTCATCAGTAAAAAGCAAGCCAACAGAGTTTTCATTGAAATCAATCCAGAAGGTGGCCGTTGTTAATGCCTCCACCTGAATGCATTGTTTTAACTGTGTTTATTCTGCTCCAAAATACGGATATTATACATACCTGCCCAATTCTCTCCATATTTGCGCCCGCATTATACGCAATTGACGAAAATTTGAAGCTTTTCGGCCAGACTGCCCCAGCTTGATTTCGACAATTGTATTTGAACAGAAAGTCTCGACACGACTGCAAAATAAGCAAAAATGTGTCAACATATTCGGCGACGGTCTCTGAAACAGTCGAAAAAAGAATGCTTGCATCGATGCTTCCGAGATCTAGAATCTCTTTTGGTAATTTGTAACGCGCCATGAGAATTTCACGCGAATCTTTGAGAAGTCTGACAAATCGACATTTGAGCAAAGGATTCATACTTTACGTATAGCATACTACATACTTGATGATAATGTACAATAAGCGGTACTGAAGAGCGGAATCTGAAATGCAAGTATCAGTGAAAAGGTTAGATTGTTGAACGAATTCTTCGTTACCTCCGCAGTGCATCCAGTAAATGATGAAATTTGAGCTGCGAAAGAAAGGAAATAAAGTTCAGAACCAAGAACCTTGATCGAAAACTAAATCGAAAAGTTACGAAACTAGTTCGGGTCAGAAGCCATCAATTTGCAGTTTTCGCTCTTTTTGAGAAGCGCAATTATGAGATCCAATGCCTGCGCCGACCAATTTAAGAAGATGAGTTGCCTTCTGGAATGCCCAAATGATAAGGGAATAAATCAAGAATACGAACCTTCACTTTCACATCAACATGCAAATCTTGACGCAAAACGGATATTGACAGGGGCGGCAAAAGCGAGGCAGCAGCGGCGCATTTCAAAGCCGTCGATGCATCCAAAACAATTGATGCAAGTTCGTCCAGAGTATTTTCGAGCAGATCGTCGGCGGCATCTGTTCATCCCATCCATCCATCCATGAGTGAATAAAAAATAAATTAAGGAAGGGAGGAAGGACACGCACATTCATTTTCTTATGTACATGGCATCTCTTGTTCAAGCATGTGCTAAATGATCCCCTTTATCATGCCGATATCACTGATTTCACTTTGAACCTCCTTCACAAACGCCAGTGCTTTCCCTTCGTTTTCAAATTCCATCCGGATTCGAAACCAAATTGAGCTTCCCATGGCTTTCTTCAGGTTCGAAGTCTTCCTGTGTGCCGGTGGGGTAGACTGATGCATGCTTGTGGATGTTGATTGCGTATTTGCGCTTTCGCAGATACGCGTTTCAGCGATACTCGTCTGACTTTTAATGGACTTTTCTCACTTATTCTGAACTTGATCTTTTGTTTGAGGAATCAACCAACCGTACTTTCCGTCTTCAACAGGCTCGAGGGCATGACTGCATGACTGGAAATTCAGATAACTGTCTGAGGTTTGAGCGACCAAGAATGAAATGATAACTTCATCAATCTTGTTCTTCAAACATCAGTTATAAATTGATTGGAGCGTCGACACCGTCAAGGACGGGAAGAAAAAAGCCACTTGCCCATTGGCGGGATTGATCCACCGACCTTTGCATTACAAGTGCAACGCTCTACCACTGAGCTAAACGGGCGATACAAAGATTGCGGCATATACAATTTGAGTCGTACTATGCCGAACATCTGCGATGCATCAATAACATGGAATTTGTTGCGTTCCAGCGCCATGGATTGAAAGAGTCTTGTTAAAAAAAGGTTCATGAAACGTGTATTGAAACAGAGGAGCTCAAATGAATACATACAACCCCTCCTTTACCAACTGTACAAGCTCTCTCCAAAACAAACTCAACTCAAACAGCCAACGCCATCAAACCAGCAACAAAGGCCGTCGCAGCAGCAGCTCCAACACCCATCGAACTACCCGCCGACGCCAAATTCGAAACACCATCAACAGTCGCCGTGATAGTAACAGCGCCAGTCTCTGGAACATCTGTCCCATTTCCATCACGCTTGTACCCTCTCAAACTCTTGGCATCCATGAAGCGCATGTTGACTCCAAAAGTATAATCCGTGACGGTAGCAAGGATGAACGCGTCCATTTTACCGTTGGCGCATTTGATGGTAGTTGGGAAAGTGGCAGCCTTGTCCAATGGGTTGGCGCTGAAAGCGAGGAGCGTGTTTCCAGCCTCGGTTTGTGCAGACTTGACCATGGCTGGGAGGCAAGTTGGGTCAACAGTGGCAGTCTTACCGCCCGTGGAAATGGTCAATCCAAGAGTTTCAATTCTGAAACCAGCCGCCTTCAAAAAATCGGATTTGAGCGACAAGTTCCACGTGCTCAGCGCAAAGAGCTTTGTGGATGGGTTGGCGCTGGACGGGTCCGTGACTGCGGCAGTGACAATGTTGTTTTTGATTTTGTAAGAGACTTTACATGTGGAGTCGAGGCTGAAGGTGATTTGGAACTGTTGCGGGACGCGCTTGTCACAGTCGGCGGCAGTGTCACCGTTTTTGGCGCTGGCCTTGATGCATGATCTCGCGGTACCAAGGTACGAGTAGCTGGAAACTTGGTTGGGGTTCTCGCTAGGGATGCAAGTCACTTTGGTAGAGTAGCTGAACCCGCTAGCATCCACTTTGGCCAACTTTGGAATGTTTGCATTCGTGGGTGTGTTGTCGAGTCCCGTGACATAACGGACCTCTGAATCAGCGGGAGAGTTGGCGTCCATGGTAGCATCGATTTGGAACTTGAGCGTTCCAGCGCCGTCGCTGTTGTAGTCGAGGTTGTTGACTGTGAAACCGGCAGTCATGGCACCGACAACGTTGGTGGCTTTGGCAGAGGTAGTCAACGCGTCTCCAGTAAACTCAAATTCGAGGTTGTATGAACCACTGGCGCGCAGTTTGTCTTTCTGGGCAAGGAACCGTGTAGGTCTGAAATGAACGCGTTGTTGGTAAACAATCACAGTAAAAGGAATCAAACGGAAAACTCACCCGCTCAATTTGTTTTGACTCTTTGCAAAACAGTTGGCAACCAAACTATTATCCAAATCCCACGGCAAAACCACAGTACACACGCCATTCACTTGCTTCACAGTTGGGTTAAACTTTGCCATGAACGCCGCAAACTCGTCAGCACTGGCAATGGGTGGACACTGCGGGAAACAAATGTGCTGTCCGTAGTTGTTGAACTGGAACTCGATCCCGGCTGGGTCACCGCCAGTGCTACCGGGGCTTTGGATCATGTTGATGGGGAGCAGCGAGGAGGAACTGTTGGTAGCTGGAAGCTGGGGACCGCATTTTGAAATGTCCATGTAAAAGAGGACTTGAGAGTTTGTTGGGTCGTAGGGCAACGTGCCAAACTGGAAGATTGGGTTGGGAGCTACTGCAGTGGCAGACGCAAGCTTGGTAGCTGCGATGAGGGAGAGGACTTGGATCAACATGTTTGTTGTGAGTTTTTGTTTGGTGTGTTTGTGCTTTCTGGTGGATTCGGTTTGGTACTCCAATCCTTTTATAGAGGCAATTGGGGCTTGTTACGAGGAAATTGTCCATCAAGATGAAACAGAAACAGCGGTCCGTGTTTACGATCAGCTAACGGAAATTTTCTGCAAATTAACTTGCTTGTTTCACTTTGAAGGTCAACAAACATCAGTTCTGTTGAGAATAAGAAATGGGTTTACGTAAAGAAATATAGTTTCAGGTAATGAAAATGCGAAACGCGTAAAATTATGACTTCCTTGGTACATTTTCCTGCCTCAGTTCGTTTGCGGCGCTTCGCACACAGACTCGTAAACCGGAGAGATAATTGACTGCGACAATTATGTTCAGGCTGGAGTGGTTGCTGGTTCTGTTGTTGTCGCATCAATCCCACTTTCACTTTTGCAGCAGCAGTCGCTTTAGAAATTTAGAAGCAGTATTTTGCGGTATGTTTTTTGAAAACTGATGTGTCAGCTGCTTGTTGTTGTGCATGTTGTGTTTGGTTGAAGGCAAAGAAGTTTCTTGTAGCATCCAACTGGCTGTGTGGGCTAAATGCACTGCTTCGTGCCAGCAGAACAGGACACATTAACGAGTCTCCATCAAATCTCATGATGGTAGCTCTTATCAGTGCAACCGACTAGTATCAAGAGAAAACCCCTTTCAAATTTCTAAATATATATCTTCCCAATTCATTCAACTTCAAAATCAACGATGGCATCGAAACCTTCGAAGCGAGAAGCTGAGCGCAACCAACAAGAACTCTCGGCGCTTCTCCAAATCCCTGAAAACACGCTTTGCGCAGACTGCGGCGATTCAAGTGAGTGTGTCACACTTTCCTCTACCACACACAGACATCTCACAGCGTAACACTCATCCCCACTTAACTCACCCCACACCCAACTCAACAAATACAATATCTCCAAATTAAATCAAAAGAACCAAAATGGGCCAGCACAAATTTAGGCGTATTTCTCTGCATCCGCTGCGCCGGTCTCCACCGCAACATGGGCCGAGAAATCAGCAGAATCAAAAGCATAACTTCAGACATTTGGACCGACCGCGAGGTCGAAGCCATGCGCGAAATGGGAAACAGAAAAGCAAACGCAATGTACTTGGCCACGTTCAAACCAAACTCACGTGCACCGAGTAATGACACTGAAGTTTATCGGCTCATTAAGGACAAGTACCGAGACAAGTTGTATATGAGAGATAAGGACAAGAAAGCGTTGGAGGAGAGGGGGAGGTCGTCAGCTTCGAAACACACTCCAGCCAACAATCGAAGCGCGTCTACTTCGAGCAACACGGCGAACGCGGATGTTAACATTGAAGCAGACGACCATGTCACGTTTGCGGGGCAGCTCAAAGTGTTGGTGTCCATGGGCTTCACTGACATCACCAAAAATTTGAAAGCATTGAAACGCGCAAAGGGCGGCATCGATGCAAGTGTCGAGATTCTTCTATCGAATCCTTCTCCTGAGACTAGAGCATCTGTCGAAAAGAATCAGCGACAGCCGTCAGCGACAAAAAACAATGTTCGTTCGAAAGAAGAGTTGAGCAAAACACTTGAATCGGCACTTCAGTTTATGGAGGGAATGGGTTTCTCGGACCAGGCAGACAACTTGGCTGCGTTGAAAAAGGCGGGGGGGAATGTGGATCAGGCAGTCACGATTCTTATGAATGCTCCACCGAAATCAACTCCAACTCAAGCGCCAGCTGCCCCTGCTGCACAGAAACCAGGCACAAGTACAGGTGGCATTGGAATGAATCTGCTGTCTCTGGAAGATACGCCTGCGCAGAGACCGACTCCCGTGGCCCAAGCGTCAGACTCGCCATTTGGAGGATTCTTTGGCCAACCGCCTGTCCAACAACAGCAAAATGCATTCAACTCTATGTCTACCAATAACATGCAGCCATTTAATCCTCATGCGCAATTTCAACAGCAACAACAAATGCTTCCATTCCAGCAAAGTCAGCCATCGCAATCACAGCTTCACCAAGCGCAACTTCAATTCCAGCAAGCGCAACTTCAGCAAAGCCAACTCCAACAATTGCAACTCCAACAACTTCAACAAGCGCAATCCCAAAATCCAATGCAGCAACAACAACAACCAAACCAGCAAAACATACAATCGCAAATGTGGGCTGCCCTCACGCAACCTCAGCAACAACCATCGCAACCTCCACAACCACAACCCGCCACGATGCAAAGCTATTCACCCTTCTCATCCAACACATCAGCGCGACCCAATTACAATCCACATATTACACCCAACTCTGGTTCCATATTCTTGCAAAAGGGAAATCCACCTGTCAACAGCAACAATAACAGCAATGATACACCAGATCCATTTTCATTGCTCGTTAAAGATTCTATGCGACTCCAGAATTCGAATTCGAACGCGTTTGGATCGAATGGCACGCCAATGAATCAAGCGATGGGACAGTTTCAGCAGCAGCAGCAACCATTGCAACAACAGCAACAACAGCAGGGATATTCCATGTATTCAGCGACATCACAGCCAGTGAGTTTATCTTTGAAAAATTGAATGCGGCGTTGTGATGTTGATACTGGATATGAAATAGGCACCATTTGGTGGGTTCACGCAGTCTCAGGTGCCGCGTACCATGATGGATTCTCCATTCAACTCTCAGGGAATGAGTACTCCAGGAATGCAGGGGATGAACATGCAGCAACAGCAACAAATTAACCAACAGCAACTTCACCAACAACAACAACAGCGAACAAACCCATTCATTTGAATCATTTGTTGTGATTATTTTTTAATAAAAACTCAAATTAATGATCCGAGACTTGGGCGTACTGATTGAACGTGTCGACGTTGATTGCAAATGTTTTAAGAATGTCTGCTTCCAAAAAGTGCATTTCTCCAGCGAGAACGAGCGAATGCAACGGTTCTCCAAAGTCTGCTTCGAGTAATTCTTGGAGCGTGCCGCAAATGATTCGTTGATCTGGTGCGCCGATGCGGGACATGCCCACGCCGATGGTGGTTGGGGAGTAGACTAATTGAGAGAATATGCATCAGTTGATGTACAACTCACTGAAACGAATATCACCACCTTTTTCTTGACGCTTCTCTTCAACCTCAAGAAGTTGCTCAACAGCCTGGTTCACAGTCATGTATCTGGGCGGTTCATAAATCTTTCGTCCACGCGCCATATTCTCAATGGACTGCTCCTTCACTTTAATATCGAGTAAACACAGTGTATGCAGTTTGATGGCCCTGTTCTGCTTGATCTTGTCGTAGAAACTGTCTGGACGCCAATTGTCCAAAAAGAATACGATCGAGATGGTCTGGCCGTAGTTGTACAGCTGCAACCCGCAACAGCCAATCGCGTTCATGATGGACGCGTTGTGGATCGAAGTCACGGTAATGTTGAGCTCCTTGGCCCGCAACACCAAGTCCGTGTGTGTCGTCGCTCTATTTATTTAGTTTATTTTATCTTATTTTTTACTTTCAAGCAATGACGCAGAATGACTCACCCATACGGATCACCCACAACAAGGAACGCAACATTGATGGAGTCGGCGTCTTTGAGGATGGCGTTGAGATCGCTTTCGACCATTTCACGGTCCGCCAGGAGAATCTTTTTGCCGTACAACGCCTCGAGTCGGTCTGTGGGCACTGTCAGGATCGATGTGTAGTGTTCCAGGTATATGCGTTCGCATGATTTGACTGCTTCGAGGCCTTTTACGGTAATGTCCTTCTCGTCGCCGAGACCCAGGCCGACAATGTAGAGCATTCAAGTGTTTTTTTTTGATGCTGCTCTTTTTTTGGGGGGACTTGAAAAAAAACAATTCAGCATTCATAGTTGCTATGATCATATATATGTTACACGGAACTGCTCGCAACGCCCGTTTAGCTCAGTGGTAGAGCGTTGCACTTGTAATGCAAAGGTCGGTGGATCAATCCCGCCAATGGGCATTTGTTTTGCAGGTTATTTTGTTTTTCATGAGAATCAGCCACTTGTGTTGTGCGGTGGCAATGAAGAAAGAACCTTCTCAAAAATGGCTCCGGAACCAGATAATGCACAGACACTGGTACTCCACACGACTTCTATTTTGCACGTTTCCTTACCCCATCCACCCTCGCGACAACTTCCAACACACAGCTACTCTCGCATGGCATCATTATGGTCTTTCTGTGGGTCATACTGGCACCCGTGGGAGTACTCGCGGCACGGTACATGCAGTACAACGTGAACGGACCTTTATGGTTTCAGATCCACAGCAGCATATTTTCCCTTACACTCGTGCTTCATTTTGTGGCGGTGGCATTGGCATTCCTTGCCAGGAATGAGGTGCTGTGGAACCGAGTTCATCCTGTAAGTGGAACTGCAAAATCATTCCACGAGGTGTCCCAGACTGAAATACAAAAACGAAGGTCCTTGGATTCATCCTCACAACAATCCTGCTCATCCAAGCATCCCTCGGAATCACGATTCAATCTGTCTCACCACCCACAACAACGCATTCCCACGAACCCATCAACCCACGCACACCACTCGCTCAGCCAACCTTGAACAAAATCCACGGGTTCATGGGCGGCAACCTTCTCGCCCCGCTGGCACTGTTGAACGTGACGCTGGGAATGTACATGTTTTTCTGGTACTTTCCGCAACCGCATGCGACAGAGACGGTTGTATGGGTTGTGTATGTGAGTTGGGTGGTGTTGATTGTGCGTGGGTTTGCGTTTTTGGATGGGTGGCGGTATGGCGTGTATTCTCAGACGCAGGAGAGTGGTGATGCTGGTGCTGCTGGTGCTGGGCAAAGAAACGAGGATGACGAGAATACGCCGTTGATTTTTGAACGCGTTGTGGTTGACAGCGCTCCACGCGGCATTAATTCTCAGCAAGAAGGGCCTGGAAGAAGAGATGGAGTTGTTGAAGAGATTCCAGGGTTCAACCAAAAGACTGCAAGCTTGTCCAGGGAGGGTTCCAAGCTGAAGACCCAGTCGGCAACCTTTCTCGACAGTTTGGATTTGAGTGCGGGATTTAAACGCGCTGTTGGTGACGGTGTTCAGTACGAACGCGTTGCGACAGATTCTGGACCAGCTGAGCCGAGTGCGAGAAGCTGATGAGCGATAACAAAGAAGAAGTGACTGCCAATTGCAATAAAATATGAACCTATTTGAAATCTGAAAAAACTTAAAAGCAAACCATGAGCCAAGTCCCACCCAGCGTCACTGCAACTGCAAATGCGCCCGAGAGAGAGAAGCTGTTCAACGACATTGGAGACAGCGTTGAAGACGACCAGCCCGTCACCGTGATCGAGTCGCTGTGCATGAACTGCTTCGAGAACGTGAGGAGCTCTTTTTCTTACCCTGCCCGTCGTTGTGTCTGTCTTGTTATACAGCTGACACTCCTCTGTTACAACAAAAGGGAGAGAGCAGAATTATGCTCACACTGATCCCGCATTTCCGCGAGATCATTTTGATGTGTTTCGAGTGTCCTCACTGCGGCTTCAAAAACAACGAGATTCAGACGGGAAGCGCCGTGCGTGAAAAGGGATCCATTCACACTTGCTCAATCAAGTCCAAAACTGTGAGCAAACCATTTGTTTTTTGCATATTCTTCGTCCCTCACCTTTTGCTGATCGAAAAAAAAAAAAAA
>QEAP01000608.1:0-13836 GCA_006535975.1 Chytriomyces confervae | reverse complement strand
TTCCTGCCGATAAATCTCAGAGCGAAGAACAGCAGATCTCAATTCCAATGTCATATCGCTGCCATCAATTAAGAACCAAAATGCGGCCCTTTAAGAGACTTGAAAATACGGCGGGGCTGTCCTTTGTGTATCGAACGCGTGCGGAATATGATTTTGGTGTGAAAGGGCGAGCATAGTCTGGACGTCCCTCAAACACAGGCACAGCCGACAAGCGAAGCTGGGCGCGAATCTTGGCTTGCGAATACGTATAAATTCCACTTCAGCTATTGTGATTGATGCGAACGTCATTTTCTGCTGAGCGAGTTGATGGTGTCCCGATGTCCTTTTGCAGGGTGTCACATGATCACTGCTGTTCTCTGAACGGAATCAGAGGCGGGATGGGCTTTGATGCTGTCTTTGAAGTGAGATGGAGTAGCTGTGATGGGCTGGGCAGATACTGGCCTTGTTCTTGCTTTCGGTGTCTCGTCAATATTCGGACTCACTGCAGTCTTCGCTGCATCAGCTCAGTGTACCGCAGCTAACAGGAAAAGAAGTGTTTTAGTTCGGTGGCTTGCTCCATATCTGTCTGAATGTCGTCGTTTGCTCACCTCGTCGTAGTCATCGAACCAACTCACAACCCAACGTCCTCGGCATCCATCCAGCATCATCATCGCATCACCGCTCGCGTCTCTCAGCGTCCGAATCTCGTCTCGCGCATCCGAAAAAGGATTTTCATTTCGCAATGTTTTTCAGGGTGCATTTTCGTTGTTGTCGTTCACAAAATCGAATCTTTCAAAAGTGTCGTCAACGGATCTACACGTCACAGAATTGTCGGAAAAAGGTGAATCCTCCTCCCTCTCCAAATCACAATCTTGCCCTTTGCCCTTGCCTGCAAGCGCGTTTGTACAACTTGCCTTCTCATCACGCGTTCCTCTTTGGCTCCTCTTCCCACTGCTGAAACTCCCCAAACCCACAACTTACTGAGTCTGCTGTCCATTGACACTGATCGCCCACCTTTCTCTTCCATAAGAAATCCGGAAGAGACGCGCAAATAATTGAGAAGCTCTCTGAGAACAAGGTAACTGGCGCAACTCCCTTTCTTCCGTATCATCAACCTCTCTCCTTCAGTTCTTCCAAAAGCGCTGCTCCATTATAATTTTCTCCATTTGCTGTACTGACTGTTCCTTCGCAATGCAGAAGATGACACACCAGATCAACACGTACAACCAAATCATGGTCATCCTAGCTGAGAAGTCCAAGATCTCTGAACAGCAAGCTGAGCAAGTGTCTCGGGCTCTGAAGACTACGCAAGCCCTGACTCAGCTGGACTTTGAACTTAAGGAGCTTTTCCTGAAGGTGAGGAAACAAAACACACTATGATTGATTGATGGCGATACTTACAATACATGACGAACAGCGCATGTCTTGTGGTGAGTTGTACCAAGTGAAAACCTGCAATGAGAAGCAAGAGCCGACCAAAAGCAAGAGCTTCACGGACAAGTTTAATTTGTTTCGTACGAGCGCTGGGGAGTTTTTCGCTGCCCTTTTCAAACCCCACTCAAGCTGTCCCGAGAGCATTGGCCACCCACGAGACGACAACACTGGCAACGTGGCTGTTGAAGACAAACCGCCCCAAGAACCACACCCTCGCAAGACAGTTCTGAACGCCTTCAACAAGGTTGGAACCGCCTTCATCGGCAGCGCTGCGCCAAGAACACCCAGTTTGGACGCCATACCAGCAGTGCCAGAAGCCAGGCCAAAATTCAATGCCAAATGGTTTAAAAGACAAGTCCCGGAAGTGGTCACGACGAGAGCAGAGGATATGGCTGGGTTCTTGAATGGTTCCAAAGCGTTGTCACTTAAATTCACAGAAAGATACAAGCTTGGAAGGCTGGTCGGGGAAGGCGGGTTTGGCTTCGTCATGACTGCCACACGCTTGATTGACGGCCGAAAGGTGACCAATTTTTGAGTTGTATTGGTGCGACTTTCACTGAAAATGAAACTTTGGACATCCAGGTCGCGGTCAAGTTTATCGCCGTTGACAAAATCCCCCGGAACACGTGGCTCCCTGATCGTGGGAGGGCAACTGGAGGCTACGTGCCGCCAGAGATTGCGATCCTTCAGCAATTGGATCATCCCAACATTATTATGTATATTGATCATGTTGTGGAACCGACTAAGTACGTGCTGCTTATCACGGAGCTGCATGGAAGCAACTGGCAACGTGCTTCGAGCAGCAGTACAATGTCGGTGGAAGATGATGATGTGGAGACTTGCACTTCGTTTGACTTGTTCGAGTGCATCGGTAAAATCATTTTTTAACTGTCTCCTTCCCTTTCTACCAGCTGATCTTCTTTTTACTTTTTATTTAAATTTGTCTTCCCTCCTGCGCGGCTCATCCTCTCTCTCACTCGGTTTTATTTATTTATTTTTATTTATTTTTTCTTCATCCTTGAACAACAGACGCACGTGAGTACAGTTTTAAATCCGCATCCTACATAGGCATTTATTAACATATCAAAATTCAACAGATCATCATCTTCCTGAGCCAGTTGCAAAGAAAATCTTTGCCCAGATTGCGTTGGCCGTTCAACACTTGCAAGTCAAGGGACTCGTCCACCGGGACATCAAGGATGAAAACATTCTGGTGGATTCCAGCTACAATGTTAAAATGATTGACTTTGGAAGTGCAGCAAACATTCCCAAAGCCCAGCCTCAATGCTTCACTCAGTTCTGCGGCACAATTTCATACGCCAGTCCAGAAATTGTGCGGAAGGAATCGTACCGTGGTCCTGAGGTCGAAGTGTGGTGAGTCTGTCTTTTTAATTGGAACCTATTGTCTCACTCACACAAAACATGAAAGGGCCTTGGGCGTGTTGCTGTACACGATGATTTTTGGCAAGAATCCATTTCGCAATGGGAAGGAAAGAGCCGAAGGGATCGTGGTAATGCCCAGAGGATTCCACCTGGATTCGGACAGGGATTACAGTGGGGGTAAATATGTCCTTACCAACCCACCAATGATGCACCCATTTAATCCCGCGTTTTACACATCAGGGTGTCGTAACCTGATCCGCAGAATGCTGGAGTTTGACCCCAAATCGCGTTCCACCATTGACGAGGTCAGTTTGAATTCGTTGCTTCCTTCCATACGTGGGATTCTCAAGTTAATATTTTTGAGCAGGTCTTGAGTCACCCATGGCTGAAGCGCGAGGTGGAAATTTACCAAAAGGCATACGGTTCTGCTCAGAGCGCCGCTTGAACCTGTTTTCATGTTTACACCAGTTCAGCAGGTTTGCCATTTGATTGATTTTCTGATCCGCACTTTCCCGCCTTTGCTCACCAATGATATTGGTTTGCAACAGGGGTGAACATCCTTGTTTCGGATTCGGTTGTAAAAAATGGACACTTCTTCCGTTTTAGTTTCTTTTCTCATCTTCCTCAACTTTCGCGCGCCATCCAAAAAAAAAAAAGATTTGGAGCTCCATCAAAATAAACTGAGTTGGGATTCTTTATGAGATCAACCTGCCAACGTTCGGCTTCAACACAACATTGAATCTCGCATTTATCCTTTATGTGAGGGAAGTACAGAAACTGTGAGGACAGAAACTGTGAGTACAGAAACTGTGAGTACAGAAACTGTGAGTACAGAAACTGTGAGTACAGAAACTGTGAGTACAGAAACTGTGACAATAGTTGTGCAACATCCAACATTTTTAATTGCGATGGCAAGTCCAACAACAAAAAGAACCCCCATCCAGTTTCTTAAAACCAACCGGCACAAGCGCATTATATAGAAAATGAAGACCTCGAGTGCCACTTTCAAGCAGATGCCACAATGGTATTAATGGTAGCATACTTTCACGTCCATCCGAGAATAGTTTTCACCTTCTCAGAGGATGCGATGAGAGTCTGGATCCCCAACACGGCTGTTCAGAGACGCGATAGATCGGTTGCCAAATCAAGTAGAGTTATTTTAACCTCACTGCGGGTATCGGTGACATCCAAGACATGAAGCATAGTCGTGAATTCAGGTTGCATCGTGCGTCTGGCAGTCATTGACAAAGATAGAAGACAGTGTTCGTATTTTCCCAGTTCCGACAAGGGCACAGTTGCTGGATCTGCAAACTTGCCACCGCTCAACTCTTTCATGCGTCTTTTGGATCCCTGCGCAGTTGAAGTAGTGTAGCACTCAGACAACCCCCTTTTGCATCCAAAACCACGGCCTGCAAACCCATCTGCCACCACTGCTGACTGCTGCTCAATCAATTCGATCGAAACATTTGAGAAGCCCTTGTGACATTCGTGGGGATGTCCGTATGTGATGGAGCCATTCGACATGTTCGCTTGTGAGCGCTCATCTTCAGATGCTGGTTAGATGGTACGACCTGCTATACACCACGGACGGATATGTCATGGTACTGGGCTCATTGCGCACTTCAACAATTTGGGATTTTGTGGCAGGATCGTGGTTGTGCTTTCGGTCAGCACGGACAGTACGGGAGGGTTGCTTTTGAGGCCTGCCGGAACAGGGGCATGCGGGTCAAAAAATAGCTGGCGAGGGTATTTCAGGCTGCGATAACAATGCAGTTTGTTTCCGGCCAAACAAAATCTGCTGATTCGTTGGTTTCTGCATGACAAGTGCTCCAATGCGGCCGGAGCTGGTGGGATTGAATTGACATACTTGAGCAGAAAATATTTGCAACTGCTATAATTTCCAGCTGCCGTGATGTCTGGTTTCGAGAATATGGGAAGTGACCACCGTGCACTTTTCAAAGAGAACATGAATGCGATGACGATGTCCAGAAAACTGAGGATTCTCGCAACAGGATGGCCGTATAAACCGAATGGGTTTCTTTATCGATCAACAGATTATCTAGATTGGCTCCGTCATTTTGGACCAGTAGGCGGCCGCGTTGAGTCAAAGTGGGGATATTTCGGACGTCAGATGCTTGTGAAAAATACAGCCACACACATGTCCCAACTGACACAATCTGCCGTATCCGAAGCTCGATATCGACCTCATTGTCGTCCTGCAAAGCATTGTACGCGTCGTGATGCTGTGGCGGCTTTTCGCGAGGGAGTGCTGTGAAGAGCCAGACGGATGTCGAAGAAGTCGCTTTATGAAAGGGCAACAGAATGGATGCTGTTGAGTATTCGTATCGGCAGTCAGTTGGAAAGTGAATTGGTACGTCCGCCTGGAACCTGTTGCAAGAGTACCGATCCGATAGCTGCACCGATCACCTTCTCTCATTCAGCTTCATTCTTTGTAGATCGTTGGATGGAGAGCCCGGACTGCGGAGCTGTCTTCCGTGCTGATTTCTGCGACGGATTTAAATATTGACCGGATTTATGTAAACATGGGAATATTTATTGAACAACATCTTGGAGGTATCCGAGCAGAAGGCCCATTCTGCTTCCATCTACATTGTATAAAATCTATACTGGTCTTCCCATATCGCCGCTTGAAGTGTAACCATGCACTTGTTTTCTTTCATAAGTTTGCCATTTCATTCGCGTTGGCTTCCCAGTCTTGCTAATCAAAGCTATTGGTTTGCAGCAGACTCGCATGCAAAAATGGAAATTTCTTCCGTGTTTGAATCGTCGCTCATCTGTATAAATATAAGACTTGGGATTCTTTATGAGATTCTGCCTGCAACCGATAAGGAACATCCATCATATTGAAATACAGCAGCTTCAGACACTGATCAATGTCACATATATTCCTGTGTGTGCAGGTGTGGATGTAGAAACTTTGATGATGGTAAACTTTTTTATCAAGGAGCCTCCCCTGAAACCAATCCACACAAGTGCATTCTTATTGTGGGGAATACCAATCAATTTGCGCATCTCATTTGGAACTCAAATGATTTTGAGACTCCCTGGACAACTGTTCATCCCAGAAGTTGTCTCTTGCAGCGAAACAAACACGATGAAAAGCTGTTGATGATCCTGCCGTATTTTGCAGTAAACGCGTGCTTTTGGGACAGGCCCAACCAATGCCAGATTTGGATCTTGTATTGCAAATGAATCCCAAATCCTCTGATTTGCTACTCTTGGGATTGTGATCTATGCCACAAACCTCGCAAGTGGACTTCTTCAAAGAGAGTTGATGAGGGTGTGCCATGCTTGACAATGCATTTGTTTAGAAAGAGATTTGAGACAAGTTCGAGTATTTGAACTCTTGTTCCATTCGATTGGCTCAGCAAATGCTGGATTTGAGTCTCTTGTCTGAAAATCAGACATGCAGATTGCTTTCACTTCTTCAGCTCAGCATTGCAGCCAACAGAGAAATCAATCACATTTGTGGTATACTTCCAACCTGCCTGAGTATTCGAGAATGCTCTCCTTGCTGTCAATTTTGGTCTGCATAATCAGCAAAATGCCAAGCCACCATTGTGCTGTTCCCACACTTTGTTATCCCACACATTAAAAATGGTAGTACAAGAGTACTCTGCCCTGCTTTTTGTTTCAAATATAATCAGCACAGCCAACTCTAACAAGGTGATCCCTTCCCTCCAAACCCACCAACTTCTCCCATGTAACCATGTTCCATCTAGCTACCCCTTGTGCACAGATGGATAGGAAAATGACTTTAATCCAAATCCAACTCCTCAACACTGAGAGGACCAAAACCATTGAAGGAAACCTGAAGATGCCACAAGGATTCCATTTGGAATCTGACAAAGACTACCACAATGGTAAATCCATCCTTAACCAACTCAAATGATGCGCAGCAATTAATCCCATGTTTTCACATAGGCTCTCAATTGA
This sequence comes from Chytriomyces confervae, assembly GCA_006535975.1. NCBI lineage: Eukaryota > Fungi > Chytridiomycota > Chytridiomycetes > Chytridiales > Chytriomycetaceae > Chytriomyces > Chytriomyces confervae. The sequence goes on along the minus strand of QEAP01000608.1, from coordinate 7,083 downwards.
CACATGTTGGATTACAGCCCAGATTCGCAAATCACAATTGACAAGGTTAGTTTATAGCTTGCATACGTGGGATTCTGAAATTTGCTTTGTCGAGTAGCTGCTGGAACATGCTTGGGTTAAGGCAGAAGTTGACTTCTATCAATATGTGCATTCTTTGACAGTAGCGCCTGAAAAGGTGGTGGTAAAACACATTAAATACCAACAAAACCAGGCACAGTGCTGCTGGAGATTTATATACTTCAGCAACTGGATCATCCCAACATCATTAAGTACATTGATCATGTTGTGGAACCACCCAAGTATGGGCTGCTCATCATGGCAGTGTATGGAAGGGATTGGAAGGGACTGGGAATGTGCTTCGTGTAGTAGTAAAATGTTGGTGGAAGATGATGGTGTGGAGATATGCACGTCATTCCAGCTTGGCTACAAAACCAACAAATCAATATGCCTGGCCTGCAAGTGCAGGCAACACCCTGGAAAACATGCCAGAGGAGTATCTTGTGGAGATCCTATACCATTGCAAGTACCCTGAAGACAACAGCATAGAGGACATGCCAAAAGATTACTCAGTGGAGCCAGGGAAATGGAGATTGATGGCTTGTTGAATGGTTCAAAAACTTTATCATCCAGTTTCACGCAAAGGTATACCAGCTGGGAGACTTGCTTGGAGAAGGAGGCAACAGTCTTTGTCATGACAGCCACGCGTCTCATGGTTAATCGTATTCTTTTGTTTTTTTTTCGCCAAACCTTGAACAACAGCTGCACATGAGAGGAGTTTTAACGCTGCATCCTACACACACATTAATTGACAGCTCAACACTCAACAGACAATCATCTTTTCTGAGCCAGTTGCAAGGAAAATCTTTGTGCAAATTTCACTGGCCGTCAAGGACTGCTTCCAAGCCAATGGACTCGTCCACCGGGACATTCAGGACAAGAAAATGGTAGTTGACTGAGGTTAACAATATTGAAATCATTGATAGCAAGAATGCCCGAAACTCAGCGTGGAACACAGCAGTTGAAGAAAACTTGTTGTTGGTTCATTGACGCTTGGGGTTAACAACGCAGGTTACTTGCGTGTATACTTTCTTCACAGATCCGTCTTTTAAGTACAGAAACTTCGACAGCGGTTGTGCAATAGCCAACATTTTTATTAAGGTGACAAGTCCAACAAAACACTATCCAAAAGTCCCTGAAATAAACCCGCACAAGGCGCGTTCTCTTGAGAATCAATTTTAGGTATCCATCCGGAACTACAAAAATTATTTTGGGGTGCGGTATCCTTGAGGATGTGTCGTGTGCCACTTCCAAGCAGATGCAACAATGTCATTGATGGTTGCATACTTTCGCTTCCATCCGAGAACAGTTTCCGCCTTCTCTGAGGATGCGACGAGAGAGTCTGGGTCTCCACCACGGCTAAGTCGAAATAATTATCAGTTTGAATTTTAACTGAAAATCAAATTACTCTACTATTACCGATCTTTCACTTGAGCTGGAATGGCATGGCCAGTCACGGCGCGGGCGGCTTCGACAATTTCCTTGACAGAGTAACCCTTTCCGGACCCCAGATTAAAGTTGTCGCTCTTTCCAGTCTTGGTCAGATGTTCAACAGCGTAGACTGGGGGGTGAGAGATGGAATAAGAACGGTCAGAACGCGAGATTCATTTGCCAAATTGAGCGGCCTTACTGTGGGCATCGGCGATATCCGAGACATGAACGTAGTCGCGAATGCAGGTTCCATCATGCGTCTTGTAGTCATCTCCAAAGATGTAAATGTGCTCGCGTTTTCCGAGTGGCACCTGAAAACCCCCAAAGGAAGGAGTTGAACAAAAAAATATGGGAAAAAATGAAGTACAAATCTCACCTGAAGAATCAACGGAATCAAATGTGTCTCGTCCATGTGGTCTTCGCCAATCTCTCCCGACTCATCCGCACCGCATGCATTGAAGTATCGCAGGCACACGTACTTGATTTTGTGTGCTTGTTCGACCCTTCAGAAAAATTAACAATTCAACTAGTCAGCTTTTGTGCACTGCAAATTGCAAGGACGGTGGGGCACAAGTTACCATTTCAGAAGAACTTCGACAACAAGTTTCGTGTCGCCGTAAGGGTTAATCGGGTCTTTGGCGTCGGTTTCGCGGACAAGGTCGTTTTCTGGGTATCCAAACACGGCAGCGGTTGACGAGAACACAAAGTACTGCGTTTACCATTTAGTACAATTCGTCCGTCAATGTTATAATGAAGTGGGAATAAGAAACCTTGACATCATGCTTAACAAGTGCTTGAAGAAGGGTAATTGTTCCAGACACGTTGTTTTCGTAGTATGAGAGAGGATCCTTCACGGAATCTCCGACTGAGATAAAAGCGCAGAGGTGCTGGAATAAAATAAAGTTTGTTTTGGGGGGTCAACACAAGCTGTTATTTTGACAGGTCCACCCCAAAAAATAAACGACTCAACAAAGACGGCCTCTGGCTTGTATTTTGCAAAGGTTGCGTCCAAGAATGCAGCGTCGCGGATATCTCCTTTCTCAAAGGCAACACCGTCAGGGATGGATTCCTTGTGTCCTGTTTTGGGGGGTGCGTGTCAGCATAGTACAAGTGGTGCAATAATGCGTGTGTACCTGTGGACAGGTTGTCGAGAACAACAATGTCGTAGCGGCCAGTCCTCTGCAGCTGGCGCACGACATGCGATCCAATGTATCCGGCACCGCCAGCAACAACAACCTTCGTTCTCGACATTTTCTGAATTATTTTACTTTTTAAAGTCTCCCCAAATGACACATCAATATCACTCATCACCTTTTCGTTGATTGAGCGATCAAGCCGCTTGGAATTTTCATGCATCGCTGATAAGAAAGTCGTTGCCCCACTGCTTCTTCTTGAGAAGCACGCGCTGTGTGAGCTGCAGAGTCCGCTGTCTTCCACGTACATGGCTGCTACAACTGACTGCTGAGGGAGTAACTCACTGCGACGTGGCATCTTCTCTTTGCAAGTAGAGTTACGCCACACTCCATCATTCCCAAACAACCAACAGGTACAACAACTACAGCACGTGCTCCCACATTTGTTACAGCATTTCCCCAAATGATCAATGACAAAAGCAGGTTTGCTCGCGTTAGAAAGAGCTTCTACCCCCAATAAAAGAAAACCACACTCGCAAAACAGAAAGAAAGGAAAATGCAAAAGTGAGGATGCCCATCAACGTTTCGAACCGCCAAGGCTCCAAACAGGCTTTTTAGTTTTTACAGTATTCGATCCAGCTGTGCCACTTAATGCTGGAGGATCCGATGCAGCTCCGCCGGAACCTCTCCGCCGAGAAACTCCTGAAGGGTCCAACCCACTTGCACCCGCTCCAGATTGTAGCGACATTTGATAAAATGCTGCATCATTCGATTGCTTCCCCATGGACGCGTCATTCATTTGCGGTGTCAAAGGACGTCCTGATGCATTGGGCGTCAAGTCCGTCTCAGTTTCTATCATGGCCGTAGAAACATTGCTGCCTGCTGCAGACTCGTTCACAGACATGGATGCGCCCATGGAAATGGAACGAGACAAGCGGTTCGATTGGCCGGAGCTTGTTACATTCGTTGAGAGCGTGTTTGCACGGCGTTTCGAAGATGTTGCGGAGTTGGATCTGGCACCTGACATTATTGGGCTTTTTGAGCCTTTCCTCGATTAATGCGAATCAATGGATATACCCGTTCTTCGGCTACGCTCATGCCGATTCTGAACATTTCGAAAATGGACGAGCAGTTCCGACCATTTCAATCCCAACGGCTCAGATTGAGGCTTCAACCTTCAAACAAATATCAGGACCAGGGATACTGCACATAACAAAAAGTAAACCTAATTACTTTTTCGCGCTTCCCGGCAGAGGCGCTGAAGCCCCAACCCCACTTCCAACAGCCGCACCAACAGATCCAGGAGCCAGTCCATACAACATAACCATATTCCCCACACTATTCAACCGATTCCTCAACGTTGCAAACGCAGAACTCTGCGGCAACAACATTAAAATCCCGTAAAGCGCCTTATACAGGAACGGATACCGCTCCGGCTCGAGCAGCTGTAACCGCAGATACGTAAACACGGGGCTTTCAATCAATTGCACGAGCTTGTCGACTTGGATGAGGAATTGTACGGTGATTTCGAGGTCGGCAAATGTTTGGAGAAGTGTGGAGGCGTGTTCATAGGCTTGGGAGAGCAGGCAGAGACAGAATGTTGAGACGGGATTGTGGCACCAGCTGCGATACAGCACAGCAAAAAGCAATAAGCCATCCTGTTGTGTTTTCGAGTTTATCGCTTGGTCTCACAATCTAATGATTTCAGCCTACCCTCGAATCCAGATTTTTGAGCCGGCGCCGCAGATCCGAGAGTTCAGGAGCAGTCACGAGTATAATATTCAAAGTTTGGATCATCAAACTGGCAAATTCCAAATCCTAATGCAAGAAACGTTCAGCATCTCTTTAACGAAACTTGTAAGCTCATACCTCCTCCCTTTCCAAAATTTCCGCAAAAACACGAAACATACGCTCTGGATTCAATGACAAGCACAAGTGCCGAATAATAAGAGATCCACGAGACTCAAGAAGCCGCTTGTTGGATGAAAACAGGTCCAACAGGTTGAGAAGGAATCGAGTGAAATAGTCGTCATCTGAAGTCATTGATATCTGGGCAAGCAACTGCAAGTCCTTTTTGACAACCTGGGTTTGATTGCAGGTCAGTCAATCGTTTAAAGTAATGTATTGATGGGGTCATACTTCTTCAGAAGTGTCGGACAATAAGCGCAACAGCGCTTGAAACGTGACGTCGTCTGAATCAATCACCTTTGAAAAATACAAGTACAGAATTTAGCACACATATGATATCCGATATATCATCACTCACTTTTTTAGGCGCCTTTTTATGCAACATTGCAAGCCACTCCATACTCGCAACCCTCGTCTCCTCACTCTCATCCTGAAACTGTTTAGTCAAAGCATCCACTGCACTCTTGACTTCAAACCCACCCCCTACATCGACCCCAGGACTCCCACCGCCAGCAGCACCACCTCCCTCGGACCCCAAATACAACACACCCGCACCATGCCCAAGTACCACGCCAAACTCTGCAACAAGTTTAAACAACGCGGCATTCGCTTCAGCAGCAATATTTCGAATCGGTGTCACACGATGTGCGAGGCACGGTAAAATTGCGGCAACAAGTTCCGGTGTGAATGGAATCATGACGCGTTGAACTAGGGCAAGAAGTTGATGGATCCATCGTAACGCGGTTGCCTGTGTTTCCTCGTCTGTAGAAGAAACATGTGGGGTCAAGATGAAGACAATTTTACCAATGTCCAAGACAACATTGGCGCCATTTTGGTATGAAGAGGGTTGGAAGAGTGGAGCTGCAGTGGATGTGGATGATTTGATTGGGTGCTGTGTAAGAGTTTTGGTGTTGGGAGATTGCTTGTTGCTCATGATGGACGATGTGGATGTTGATTGCGTGAGAACGGCGGTTGCATTGGATTTCGATGGCTTTGAAGTGTCGACAAAGAAGCTGCTTGTGAGGGAAAGCGTGCTTGCCGGCCGGCGCATCGCATCGTCATCGTGCTCTTGAGAAGAGAGTTGGTATGGGTGAGGAAGTGGGTTAAGCACGCCCGCAGTGGGTGCACTGATAACAGACGCAGCCTTCCTTTGCGCACTGGACTCGTCTTCATCACCGCTATGTTTCGAGGCTGAAGAAATGGAAGAATTGCTGCTCGAACTGCTGTTTGCGCGATTCCGAGTGTTCAAATCGACAATGCCTGAAAAGCTGGGAGTTGCGCTGATGGATCGCTTTCCAATTACATTCAAAACGCCTTGCTCTTTCTGAACTTGAACGACGTCATGAATTTCCTTCAAGAATTCTCCGAGTAAATTGAGAGCCGCCGTGCGAACATCCAAATTTGGGTCACTGAGATAATTGAACAGCCCGTCGAGGAATTCGGGTAAATACGCAACAAGTTCCAAATACGGAATTGAATCCAAAGTCGTGATCCATTGAATCAGGTACATCCGCGTGAATGGATTCAGTGTTTTGATTCTCTCAGAGAGTAATGGAATGAATCTGGGGAAATTGAACGTTGTCGGAAGCATTTCTGGTAAGAGAGAAAGCGATCCAGGCGCTGCGGGGAATGCAGGCTCAGAGGGTGGGCGTGTATTTCGCGCTGAGGGAAGCTGCTGCTGCTGATCCAAGTGTTGCTGAGAATAGTAACTGGCGTACTCGCACACGATATCCTTGACCAGCCTATCGAGTAATTCAGCGCCATTTTTGACGGAAGGATCTGTATCTGCGACGAGCTGATTGATGGAACGTGAATAAATAAGAGGAAATATTGCGAAACACATTCAAAGGAGCAAAGAGTCACCCGCGATAGCGCATCCAGAATCTCGTTAAAAAAGCGCAGAATATGCCGCCTCGCTACTTTGCCGACATTGTACATGGACTCACACGCGTAATATCGCACACGTGTATCTGGGTCTGAGAAGCACGAAAGAATGGGCGGCACAAGCACATCCAGACGAAGCGCAAGTTCTTCGACACCGAGGGCAATAGCGACGGCTGCGGAGAGTGAGAGGAGAAGAAGTGAGTGGAAGATAAGTAGAAGGGCGTGCATGGAAGAGTGACTCACCCGCAAGGGCAATCAGTCCGCCGTTTCTCGCATTGGGAAGGGTCGAGTATGCAAAATCGCCAACAATTGCCCGTATGATACGGTCGACTTTGGTGGTGTTGTTGACCACGAGCGCCTCTCTCACGAGTCTGGTTCGAGTTCAAGGGTAAATTCACACGTCCGACACTGGCGAATAGTTCAATACCGTTCGATCTCGAGGGCTGCTGTCTTGCGCTTGTCGTAAAGCTTCTCCTGCAGTTGCCGACTGAGAGCGACGCCAAGCACTTCACTCATTTACAGGCAACCGTTTTTTTCAAGGAAAATAAGTCACTTCGCACGCGAACAGTTCGAAAACGGACATGATGGGATAAGAGCAGGACAAACTGGCCGCCTTTATTTATCGAGCCTGAATTGCATTCACACCACCCAAACGAGGTGGGAGTAACGC
>QEAP01000607.1:0-13866 GCA_006535975.1 Chytriomyces confervae | reverse complement strand
AGCGTCACTTCAAGCATTAGCATTTCTTTGGATAATTTGTCCAACCCGACCGTCCACTGACCGGACCCGGGCGTGGTGGTAAAGTTGGGACCAGTCTTACGAACCATATTATGAAGAGCTTGATGAAGGATACCATGCGTGACGAGGACCCGAGAGAAGCGATTTTGAAACATGCTGATGCGGCTTCAAGTGATCCGTTTTGGATTGCTCCTGCGTATCAAAAGACGCAGCCCAAAACTGTTATGGCTGATAATGTCTATGAAGACGAGAACGAGGAGGATCGTGCGAGTAAAAAAAAAAGCGCCCGAATTGAATATTTTTGTTTTCTGTTCACGATATCAAACCCGAAATAAAATCATGGGGGGGATGGGGAACATTTGTGAACACTTTTTCTCGATCGTACTTTATTCAGTTTTGCTGTTCTACTCTTTTTTTGTTTCTGTTATTTTTTTTGTTACACGCGTGTTCAAAGGCTGTTGAAGTTCATCATTGATGACGGACTGAACATTGTTGTGCAATTGTCCGCGTTAAACGCGTCAATCTGCATCTTGGACCGCACATGCGCGTTAAAGTACTTGTTGTAATTCATGCCCATCGATTCAATGTAACTCTCTGGCAAAAGAATCGGATACGCCAAGTGACACGGATGAGACCCGACTTCCACATTCACGGGTGCTTCCGCGTGCTGAACGTACTCCAGTTTTGGAATCTCGGGGAAAAATCGCTTTGGTTTCCCACTTGTTTCGTTGATGGCCGTGGCAGAGATGGGCATGACGCTGTACACGGTGAAGCCGGCTGGGATCTCGATGGTATTGTTGCTCAGAGTGTATGAAATGGTTGTGCTGTTGTCTGGGTTGATGGTTTCAATGTACGCGTTTTGCTCCTTTTTGATTGGCTCTGAAACTGCCGCGCTTGTTGTGGCCATGACTGTTGCGGTTGCTTGGATGGTAGCAGCAATTGTGCCAGTGATTGTTTCGTCTGCTTGAACCGTGGCTGATGCAACCTCCAGTGTACCGTTGAACGACTCAGTTTCATTCAAATCGCGGCGTCCAAAAACAACAACATCCCCTGCATCGGCAGCTTGAATTCCGCCAGCAGCTGTGGCGCCTGTTTTGGGAGCATTTCCCCAGGAACCAAGTGGCTTCTGCTTCACAAGCAAATTGAGCGCAGTGTACAGCCATTTGTCATCCAACTGGGAACCCTGTCTGGAGGCACTAGTAGCAGCTGCTCCACCGGTAGCCGTTGCTGGTGGTGCGGTGGTTGGTGCGACGGATGGTTTCACAACAGGGGGGCAGGTGAGTGGCGCGAGAGGTATATCACCCGCTGACTTGGAGTATGTGTAACATAGAGGGTCGCCGCCTTGTGTGTTGAGCAACTGTTGAACTTTGAATGGCCAGGACGCTGTGTATTGGTCTGCTGAAGCCTTTGCATCGATGCCGTTGCCGTTGGGGTCGTTCGCACTCATGAGGGTACCGCTGTAGTCGTACAGGAACTGCTCACACTGGTTTTGCCATCTCCACCAGTACTTGTCGACGTAGCCGTGATGCACTGGTGGTTAAGAAAGAAATTGTCAGTTATAACCAAAGTTTGGTCTTGATTTGCCGATCACTTACGCCAGAAAATGGGGTCGTTTGGAGAAACGGAAGCGTTGCTCATGTCGCCTCCCTCTCCGCCAAAGATGAAATGACCGGTTCTGTTTAAAAAAGTAGCAGGGGAATTTTTGGTGAGCGGCCAATCTTGCAAATGATAAATTTCATCTGCACACGTACGAGTGATAGTTTGTGGTGTCGTAGTAGCTTCCAGACGTACTGGAAGTAAACTGTGCAAAGCTACCAGCATTCATTGAGTTTGCAATAGCCGTGGCATCATCTCCAGCAGCCTGGACGGCGTTTCTTCGCAGACAAGTAGTGTCCCCAGACGTGATTGCGCGTCGATTGTCCACATCAAAGGCGACTTGGTATTTGCCTTTTGCAAAGGGACCCGTCAAGACGCAATGGTCTGGGTCGTTGCTGTTCATGTTACCCAAATACTGTTCCGTGAACAGATCAGAGGTCCACCAGTTCTGAGACATTGCCGGCCAATCAAAGTAAGGCACACCCATGTTGGAAGGCCAGATTCCCGTTGCAATCATGGCTTGCTCAAATTGCCACATCATGGCACGGTGGTATGGATAGAATTGGGCATTTCCCTGTTGTTGTTTTTTGGTTTGTTGTGACGCCCGATCAGCCACTTGCGGGCAAAAACACACGCCGCCATTTGAACAGCTAGCTACTCACATGAGCCCAGTATGCTTCGCGAGCGTGTGTAATGACAAAGTCGTGCCAGCCCATAATGTCTGGGTTAGCGTATTGGTTACTGGCGGGTTTTGCGGCAAGTGCGGCGATGGCTCTGACGTCTGTTTTCATTGCAATGAGAGGTGGACACAGAGATGGATGGATGGGCAGGGTCAATGGATGCTCAGAATGATCTGACTTTGAATGACTTACAAAGACCCTTCTGCTCTTGGGTTAGTTGCGACCACTCGCTGCGGACACGGGGTGTTGAGCACTGCTGGGCAGAGACGGTGTATGCGAGGACAGCAGCGACAACAAGGAGGAGGTTCATTTGGGGGAGAGTTGTGGTTGGTGATGTTGTAGTTGTAGCTTAAGGTATTTGTTGTAGTTGTTGTTGTTGAAGTAGTTGTTGTTGAAGTTGTTCACGCTCTGATGGAAGGATCCAAGGACATTTATACGCTGCTCTGGATATTGAAACAAGGGTTCGAATTTTAAAAATTGTGATTTGATTAAACACATCATTGAGTGTCATACCGCAGATTGTGACACAGAATGACTAATCCTTTTTACGAAATTCAATTTGGAAAATAAAATATTCCACTTCCCCCCAATTTATATTTATTTACCCTCTCCAATTCCAATTTATATTTATTTACCCTCTCCAAATCCAGACACTTTGAAGTCCAAACTGAGGGTTTCCAGCACTTGAAGCAGACTGTCCGAACGACAAAAGGTTGTGGATATCTCAACAAGCGTTTGAAGCAGAGACGGTGTAAGGCCAATAAATCATTCATACGGTTCGCCTGAACAGAGTCAAAGAAGAATTGCAACGAAGCAAGCTGGGAACAGGTGCGTGTTAAGGGGCCTGCGTTGAGTAGATCAAGTCGCGCTTTCAACATTCAGTAAAATTGCAAACGCCATCTCCACTTCTCCGCATTTGTAGTGCTCTTGAGCAAGAGACAGCCCCTTCGAATCAAATCCAGCACCTCCATCATTCCCTGCGGTTCACATCGCTCCTGCACAAACCCAACCAACCGTTGCGAAAAGTCTCGGCCAATGTTTTCTTGACAACCTTCACAGATCAACCAGACGCACACGAGCCCATGCGTCATCAGATCGCTGCCTCACCATCATCATCATTGTAGAGTCTGTTTTGGTTTTTTGAAGTTGGCGCACGTGTGGCTTCACTCATGACAGCTCCCCATCATTTCTTCGCAGATTTTTTACGGCGAATTTGCATAGTTTGCCACAATTCCGCGGACAGACGATGTCCACTCTTCTTTTGCTCGAGACCTGATAGACCTTCGAGGCCGTGCAGTTTACGGCCCATGTCCAGCAATGCCCGCATGATTTCGGTGAAGGTGCACTGTTCACGAGAGATCAGATAAAAAAGTCCAGTCGATTCGGATGCAACCGGATTTGAATTGGGAGGGGTGGTGGTACGTTGAAGCTGGATGACATTCGAAACACTTGATGTGAAGCCTTGATAAGATTGAGTTGTTTTTGGATAGCTGGAGTGACTGGTAGAATATTTAAACTGAAAACACTGAAGATGAGAAGGGGGCTTGATATCCTCACACCATACCCACGGTACATGTCACCCTCGTCAGCGTTATGTACAAGTTCTCTTGCGCAATTAATGACCAGCTCCTCACTGGCAACCGGAGGAATCAAAAGTCTCTTTGCAAGGGTCAAGGTGCAAGAAGCCACATTGCCTTGCCTTCGTCGAGCACAAGGATCGTTTGCATATTTATTGGAATTGTGCCAGGATTTATTTATCGGTGTTAAAGTAAATATGTTCCAAATCAGAATCAACGACAAACACGAACAAACGCAGACAATAATTTTAAACAATTCCGACAATGATTGCGCATGATTGTCACATCAATCAGTCAATCAATCAGCTATCCACACTCAAAGGGCGCAACTCCCCGACTGTGACGCTGCACAAAGACACACCGACACACACACACACACTCTCTCTCTCTCTCTCTCTCTCTCTCTCTCTCTCACTCTTGCCTGCATTGTCAGTGGGATGATCAGTCAAGGCCTTCCCAAGCAGAGATACGACCAAGGTAAAACAGACAACAGGCAGGAAGAGCAGCGTGACAAGTTGTTTCCTTCGCTCTCAGAAAAGAAAATGGAAAATCGACAAAAATTTGACAAAGAGCCGAATCGGGTAAATTTTTAGAGCGGTCATACAGTTTTTGAACTTGGCCGCTATAAATACGAGCAACAGAGTTTGGGACTCAGACAACACGCTTTTAAATCCTTCTTCAAAACATGGGCTCCATTCTCAAGTTCGGCGCAAAGTGCTCCTCCACCCCAGGTGTCCCAACCGGCGCCTTCTGTCTGCCCACCCTCAAGTGCATCAATGATGTCTGCGCCGCCACTGGCATTGCCGTCTTGCAGGAGGGCGCCGCGTGCTCCACTGACGTCCCTGTCTCTGCCCTCTGTGTCGACGGTCTCAGCTGCTACAACAGCGTCTGCACCAAGGTCGGCGGTGCTATGATCGGACTCGGCGGTGCCTGCAGTTCCGAGAGTGGTGCTCCCACTGGTGTCTTCTGCCAAGGTGGTCTTGCTTGCAAAGAAAAGGTCTGTGTCTTGAAGGAAAAGGAAGCCACTACCACCAGCGCTGCTGGCTACTACGCCCCAACAACCGTTGCCCCACCGGCTTCCACCAAGAACCTGTACGACAGCGCCGCAGACCGCACTTTAGTCGCGTCTGCCGTCTTTGGTGTTCTTGCCGCGTTTGCGCTCTGATCACGCCGCTTTTGGATATTTCTTTTTTGCGGTCATTTGGACTTGAAGCAACGTTCCGTTCTGGCGTTGAATAAACACTACTACTTAGAGTGAATTGATTGGGTGTGATTGGTCCACTGATTGGCACATGAATTAATTCGCACTTGCGTATTTATCAATCTCCATCTTTTGTGGCAGGTGTGCAGCCAGCCAGCCGTGTTGGGAAGATCGAGTCCGTCGGCAGGCATCACAGAAGCATTGGACGTACAGATAGAAGAGGACACAAAGGCAACCCACATTTTACCACACATCTATTCAAGATTTCAACAAAAGAGCACGATCACTTACATTTTACTATTCACATGTAAACATAACATCAGTCGTCAAAAGAGGCAGACCATGCATCCAGCAATGGCTGCTCAGCTTCCTCCTTCTTCAAATCCTCACCGCGATTATTTTCTGTGCTTAAAATCCTCCTCCCTCACTTTTTCATGCCCATCATCTGCCAACGTAATTCTTCCACCCCAGCCAGCCCCTTCCTTCCCAGCGTCCACCATTAAAGTCCCACTTCCAGCATCTTTCCCCCATTCATCCACAATTTTCACAAACCCGCGTTTATGGCAATGCGAGGAAAACCACCCAAAGCTTCCAAACTGGCCCAAACTTTTGTCATAGCGTGCGTGTGGTCTCCATATCACCCATAAATTGAAATTTTGCTCGAGTCAGTGGCAACATTCATGCGACGCAGATCGTCGAGGAAACCCACGACACGTGTTCGACGACGAACAAGCGAAAGAATAATCACGTCCACGTTCTTGGCCTTTTTGGAAGATCGTTGAGGAAATGTTTTTGGGCCTGAAATGTTGTGGGGGGAAAAACATGAAAGGGAATATGTGTGGTTAAAATTTGCTGGGTCCAAGTTGTGCTGTCGGACACTGAGGATTTGCGGCTGCTCACGAAATCTTAGTCCAGCGCATAGTCTTCCGAATTCGTCACATCCACCTCACTGATAAGCAGCACGTCTCCCATGTGGAGCTTGTTGGGTCTGATTTTCAACATGACATTGGAGTAGTCGGGTCCCATGTCAGCTGGGTCGCGCTCCCAGTCCTCTGGATTCTCATAGTAAGCATTCGCGTTCACTTCGGTGGGTTCCAAATCGTCTTCGAGACAGTTGTAGTAGTCATCATCAAAAGCCATTCTTCCTTTCCCACGCCGTCGAGGATCTCTCACGGAGGAAACGTAATCTGCGGTTCTAGGGGAGGAAATTCAGGTTAGTTGCTTGAATCGTTTCAAGTGGCGGTTCTGTTTTTTTTTTTTTGAAAATTCACTTGATCCCTTTTCCGGCCCCGTTTTTTGAAGGGTCGTCCCAGCCCTTTCCCCATGCAACCACTTCGAAACGCCTGAAGCGAACGATACCGCCAGCTGAAAAGAGAACGGATTTTGAAGCCATCTCAGCACGCGCTTCTTCAAGCAACGGTACCTGTGAATGCGGGCCAGTGAGCTTGGAAGCACAGACAAAAAAGTCGCATCAGTAAATAAGAGTTAAAGAAAACCCAACCCGAAAGCACTTTATGTAATGTTGCCATGATTTAAAAGTATCGGGTATACGCAGGATCGGGTTCGTTGCCGCTCGAGATGCAGCGCTTGTGTAGTTCAAAAACTGTTTATACTTGTCCGCCCGGATCTGCTTGCGCGTGGCATCACCGCGGGCAAGAGCAGATGCGGATGAAAGAGAAACAGAGGAGCCGGTCGATCCCACGGGTCCACTTGAAGCGAGCGTGAGAAGACTGTCGGTGTCGCCATCCAGCCATCCGCACTCATTCTGGAGCAGGAGGAACTTGTCCAATTCAGGAGGAGGCCCATCCCCGTTACATCTTCCTCTGCGCGTTTTTCATCTGTCTGATTGCCGTCCCATTCTGTCCACTCAGCCTTTATGTTGAATAGCTCAAAAAACGTGAAATAAAAATCCAGTTTCGAAATGGAGACATGGAATGTCACTGATGTTGTGTCCTTCGTAAAGCTCGTCGGACTGGGCAGCTACGAGAGCGCGTTCAAAGGTTTGTGTCTACGAGATAGAGAGAGAGAGAGAAGCTGCCGACAAACAACTGAACCCGCTGCCAACAAGAACAGAGAACGACATCACTGGCGATCTTCTCGCTCATGCGGACCACGCCATGCTGCGGCAGCTGGGTATGAACACGGTCGGTCACCGTATTTCTCTGCTCAGCGCCGTCACCGCGGCTCAAGCGGGAGCTTCCGGATCCGGCAAAGGTTTGTTCCTGGTCTATGTGAGACACATCACTGTTCTTCTCCTCACAGCCTTTCGACTTCAGATCAACTGGCTTCCCATGTGGGCTCCAGGAACAACGAGAACGATGATGTGGTAATGGATCGAATGGCCACTGAGATTGCGAAACTGCACAACGAACTGGCTTCCCTGCGCGCAGACTTGGCTCCGATCTGGTTCCTGGTCGAAGAATACAAGGTGTGTGTTGAATTTGTCGCTCTGGTCTATTTATACACTCGGCTAATTAGGTTTCCCATCAACCAATTTGCAGTCTCGCTCCAAAGAATCCAAAGTGGCTACTCCGAATACGGCGCTCTATCCGCCGGATCTGCTTAAGCGAGGTGAAGTTGCTGTAAGTCCAACTTTCGACTCTGGCTCAGTATCGCCTTTCTTAAAAAAAAATCTGCGTGTTAGCCTCCTCCGAGTCCCAGCGAAGCAACCGTTGGAACTATCCGTATATGCCTCGATGCCATTTTCAACTATGAGAACGATACCACAAACAAAAATTTCCGCGTGACTGAAGCGGATATTGGTTCAAAAATTCTCGCAGGGATCCTCAAAAAGTACAATATACGCGAAAACTGGAGAGATTATTGTCTATATATTCGATTTGCCGGGCAAGGTGTGCGCTGATTTTCGACTTTTTCGAATCCAACAATTTGAACTCAAAAACGCTCTTTACTCAGAGAGGCGGCTTAATAATGACGAAAAACCTCTTGCCCTGCAAAACAAAATCAAAGACGATTCGAATACTATTCCCAGTTTCACAATCAAAAAACTGCCACCCGAACCTTCATCCGCAGGAACCAGTGTTGTCAATCCATCATCGCAACTATCGCCCACCATTCTCAAACGCGGTGGCGGCAGGGGTGGCAATACATCATCCGTTCAATCAGAAGGGCGTGTCTTGTCAGCGGTGTACAATTACAAAGCAGCCCGCGACGATGAACTCAATGTCATGATTGGAGACCGCTTCAAAGTTGTGAAAAAGGACAGAGAATGGTTCACTGTGAAAAGTCTCGAAACACCCGGATTGGTTGGATGGGTGCCCTGTGGCTGTTTGAAAGAAATTGAAGAAGATCGACGAACGTATGCTGCAGCGAGTGCAAAGCCCGGTCTGCCTGCGGATGTAGAATTACCCGCGCAAGTTTCAGTTTTGTATGATTTCGACGGGACAGGAACGTCGAATGCGCTTCCAGTGAAAGCAGGCGATATCCTTGCCATTCAAAAGAAGGAGGACAATTGGTTGCTTGCGAAACTGGGAGATAGAAAAGGGTGGGTGCCGGATGCATATGTCGCATTGATGATTTCGGATTCCCCGGTTGAAGCCAAGACACCCAAGGCGCGGATTGCTGGGCTGCTGGATCGGTTCGACGATAAACTGATTGACGAGCAGTCAACGTCAGAAACAAAAATGGTGCAATTGAGTACAGGGAAGAGTGTTAATTTCGTGGCATTGATGGAGATTGTGAATGTTGGGATTGGACGGTGGATCGAAATGGAACATCGTCAGGAGTCTGTCTTGGTTGGAGACAAGACGCTCATTCTGGAGCACTTGTCCACAGGGCTAAAGTGGGTTTCGCAGATTTCTGCGCGTATGGAGTCTATCCGGAGCAACCCGAAGCGGGACGAGATTGTCATGTATCTTGCGACTGCGAGTGAGGCGATCAAGTTATGTGGAGCGCAAGATGTCGTCGATGAGGACGTGCAGCTTGAGCTCGTTTTTTCGGCCCTTGGGTCAGCCGTGAAGTTGCTGTGAACAAAGCATCAAAACTAAATTACATGGAATGGGAATACACGTTAAAATCGCAATCGTTTTCGTCTTTTTCTTGCGTCTGGTAAAAAATAAGCAAATGCAACGCATTCTTCGGTCAGCAGCATCGCTGCAACTCCGGCCGTTTATCCTCAGACAGCAATCATGGCAGTCGACCGTATCAACCGCAGTATCCCCATCACAAACCGCGGCACCAGCGGCATCAACACCTTGGAGCGAAACCACAAAGACGCAGCTGGGACTTCTGCGTGAACAGCCAACAAACTCCTTCAGCGCCATCGTCGAACTGAAGCAGCGTCCTTACTTTGTGGGCATCGGTGACATCATCGTGACCATGCGCATGAACGATCTGAAACTGGGGGATGTGATTGTGCTCGACCGTGTGCGCGAGATTGGGTCAAAGGACTATGTGTTAAAAGGACACCCGTACGTGCATCCCCAGTTCTTCAGCGTCAAGGCTGTCGTTATCGAGCACCCTGTCAGCGCGGAGGTGGTCAGGCACCACTGGAAGAAGAGGGGCCACCAGCCGGTCCACACAAACAGGAACCACCACACGTCATTGCGTATTGCCGAGATTTCTATCAAAGATCTGGGCAGCTCATGAAGCCTTTTTTTATTTATACCTTTTGACTTTGCCAAAAATAATAAACTGGAAAAAGATTCGACAATTCCTGAATGACGGATTTGAAGGGGAAAGTGTCCGTCTGGGCGGCCGCGTTGCAGGACCATTATTTCCACAGGGAAGCCGGTGTCCCAAAGTCTGTCGCCAAACAACGCGAGAATTGGGACCGTGAAAACAGGCGACGTCAGCAGCTTCTTAATAAACGCTTTCCAAAGATTAATGTTCCAAAGAAAAGCTGCCTCAATACCGATCATGTTGGAGCCGGATGTGGTTCTCGACAAGGTGATCATTGCCTGGGCCGCGTTTGCAGGCATGGCATCTAATGCAACATGAACAACAGCCGTACAAAGCATCGCTTGTGCAAAAAGATGGGCATCCTTGAATCTCCTCCTCAGTGGCTCAACCCTTGCGAATGGTCCGAAATCAAAGAAAAGGCCAAAAAGTCGCACGCGTCATACTCAAACGGCGCCGAATGCGCCATCTGCTGCGAACCATTTGCGGCTCTAAGTCAAGTTGTTTTATCTTGCGGTCATTCATTCCACCGAAACTGCATTCACGCGTATGAGCGACACACGCGCTCGAAGCGGTGTCCGCTGTGCAGAACACACAACTACGAAACACTTATCACCTCAGACGCCAAGCTGGCGTACTTCAGGGATGCGGCCACTAAGATTCAGTCAGTGTGGAGGATGTGGCGTTGTAGATGTGTGTATGTCCAGTATCGGTGGGACCATGTTCCCAAGCATCCCCTGCTACGCAAACAGTTCCATTTGGACAAGCTGCACAAACTCAACCAAACACTTGACTTGCAGATGCGAAGAGACAAGAGGGGTATGGATGCCTTGTTCAGGGAGATGGATTTGTCGATAAAACTGAACCAGGACGCGTTTGATAAGTGCGTGAAGAGATGATGATGCTGGGAGGGAGCCTGACTTTCCCATTTCTGCAGGTTTACGGAGTGGTATCCCGAAGAGGACGACTGGGACTATGTCCTGGATCAGGCGTACAAGAGGTATTCAAGGATCGCTTATCGCAAATGTTCTGACAGGAGACCCTTAAACTTTATCGAACCCTGATCCTGGTGGAACAGAAATGTGAACCCTTTGGAGGAGAGCTGTTCCATCTGCCTGAGCAGTCTTTCAGAGCACAAATGCCAGGACAGCGTCAAGAACGCGAGACAGCAGCGAAAGATTGCCCTTCTCTCGTGTGGACACGTGCTGCATGATTTGTGCATATCTAGCTTTGAAAAGTATTCTGGAGTGGCGAAACCCGTGTGCCCCATTTGTCGATGCCAGTATCGGCGGTCTTTGTTCCCCGTGTGAGCGGCTACTTCTTGCCGTGGAAGCATTGCTGGAGAGGCGGACGCAGCAGCTCGTGATCATGTCGGGACGGAACGGATTTCGAATGGCGACATCTCCCGCGCAAGTAAAGAAAGAAAAGCACTTTAAAATAAACCAAGACTTGAACAATTCCAACACCCCGAACAAGACACTGCGCAAATGACGGCGGTTGACTACCTGTCACACAACTTCAACGAGTTTGACCTGCACAAGTGCTGGAGGAACGCCACCAAGCACAAGGACTCGCTTGTCAACGGGCGGCGGTTGGTGTCCCACTTCTTCTCTTGCGTCTTCAAAAGGGGGCTGGCCTGACTTATCGCTCTTCGCACGCCCCAACAGACTCGAGAATGCCAGCTGGAGAAAGTTCTTTCAGATGAAGTTTGCTCTCAAAACGATATCTCCCGTGCATTTGAATTGGTTCGTAGTTGAGACGGGCTCATTATCAGCAACCATGAGTGACTCACCCTGTCTGAAACAAACAACAAACAGGAACAAAGATGGCGACGTAAACTGGCTCTACGGACCCTTCCATACATACGAGCCACTTCTTCAACTGCAGGCTGCCTATAGGGCCGCCCAAAGCGGAGAGTGCCGGGGCTCGGAATGTCCCGGGTGTCCCCAATGCGAACCGCACTCACACGCGCATGCAAACAGTAACCACCTTAAACCCGCACTCAAGAACAACACAAACAACGCTCCATGGGGCAAAGACGGTCCCATGCCACTCAACATGCGTGATCTACTTTTGATGGGTATTCGCGCCTCATCGGATCCAGACCTCTTTTCCACATCCAACACATCCACCCCAGCCACTCCCTCAGCCACAATAACTACAACGACTCAAGCCGCCTCTGCCGCTGGGACACTGGACTTTGGGGCAACAAAGCGCTCCCTGAAATCAACATTTGAAAAGCAGCAGGCTGCAATGGCGCCCCTTACAGGGAGAAAAGCGGACTTTTTCTTGGCATCGGCTGCTGAGCGGGAACGGCGGTCAAGGTTGGGGGATGTGTTGGGTCGTTCCACAGGGTTGGATAGGACCATTTCGGATATGGGGTCTTTGGACAGTTTTAGCTCATCGACGCCGGGGAGTCCAACGGCTGCTCCAGTCACGAGAACGATTCGTTTTGCTGAGGATACCAACGTGAATTTGCAGGCTGTGGCTTCAGCTATGGAAGGGCTCATTCAGAATGCACCAATTAAAGTCGTTGGTTTCACACCATCGGCAAGGAAACAACAAGACGAGGAAGAGGAAGAAGAGGAGGACGTTTATGTGAATCAGGTGGAGGAACCCCCAAAGAAAAAATCGTCCATGTTTTACAGCGACGACGAAGACGACGACAGCAGCAGCAGTGACGATGAGGACAGCGCACAGGGATTTGGACTTTCATTTCAAGGATCAAAGCATTCGCTGTTGACTGTTGCAGCAGCAACTTCCGCATTATCCACTGCTGCTGCAGCCCTGACACCCATCGCCGCCGCACAGCCAAACGTTTCCTCATATCCAACCGCGTTTTCGTCAAATAATTTCTCCGCGGCCAATAGTGGCAGCAGCAACAGCAGCAGTAGTAGTGGCAGTGGAGGTCTTCATCGCACTTCATCTCACGAAAAGGGGCTGTATAAACTTAGTACTCTGTCTTCAGCAATTTCTGGATCTGCTGCTCAACCTGATGCATCATCAACAGGACCAATGAAGCGCACAGCCTCTTTTGAAAAGGGCTTAAGCAAATTATCGTCCATCGTTCCAGAGTCATTGTGAGGAATTACCTTTTTTTTAAATGTCTTGTTTTCGTCATTTGGTTTTCTTTTGTTGGTCATTTCGAAATTGTTGCTGGGGAGTAAGGCAGTAACTACCGTGAGCGAAGAAGGTGTATCGAGCTTCCTATCTAATAAACGAATCATCCAATTCTGTCAATGGCGATCATTGTGAGGTGGAAGTGGAGTGACGGTACGCAAGGTCCCAAGCTGATAGTACTTTAGAGTTGATTTTCTTTCCATCAGATATCATAAATCCGGAGGTTCAGAAAAGACAGTTCAGAAAAGACAGCACATATGTATTTGGATGACACACACCCACAACACGACATCATATAACCCCCGCACAAATAGTAAATTATTAATCCCTTTTTCTTGTTTAGGAAATGATTTACTCTTCGTCCTCGGCCTCCTCTTCACCGTCACCCTTTTCAGCAGCCTTGGCCCTCTTTCTCTGGCAACGACCTGGGCGACCACCACCGTATGGGGAGGAAAGAGCAAAGTCAATGTGCTTCTGGGAGTCCAAACGAACGATGAAGCTTGGCACGTCAACGATTTGCTTTCCAACACTGTTAAATAATTTGAGTATGGTAAATACTTTATCGAGTATCCAATCAGATGGAATGCATACCGAATGTGTCTCTGCTTGATCAGAACTCTGGCGTGGTGAATAGACTTGGCCAAACCAAGCTGGAAGACCTGAGTCTGGAGACGACGCTCAAGGAAATCCTCAATCTTCAGACCAAGAACGTAATCGAGCTTGGCCTTAGTCTCGTCCAGCACACCGATACGAATCAGACGTCTGATGAGTGCGTTACCCTCAAACAGACGGCGTGGGTCCTTCTCGGCTCTCATGAGCAAGTCACGGGCAGCACGACGGATCTTGGACAGAGTGAGACCGACACGGTAAATCTCTCTCTTGTTCTTGAGACCAAACTCTCCGGCGAGCTTCAACTCGGCGTCGAGACGGGCGGCCTCGTAAGGGCGCTTGGGGACCTTGTAGGTTTTGGATCCGTTGATGACTGGCATGCTGTGGACACAACGAATTGAGACGGTGAGTTTTTATGGACTATAGA
>QEAP01000606.1:0-13884 GCA_006535975.1 Chytriomyces confervae | reverse complement strand
AGAGCCATGCGGACAATCAGTCCGTGCCTCATTTGCCTGAAGTATGCAGCTCTTTGATCGAAATCAACTTCAGGGTCGATTTCATTCACGCGGGGCAATGGGTGCATCACAATCATTTGAGTCTTGGCTGATTTCAACACCTTGTTGTTGATCACATACGAGCCCAAGACGCTTTCGTACTCTTTGAGGTCAGTGAATCGCTCCTTCTGAATGCGCGTCACATACAGAACATCGGTGGATGCAATAACGGCATCCAAGGAAGTGGTCTCAAACACTTTAACGCCATTTTTCAAAGCCACAGCCTTGATGTCATCCGGAAGACAAAGGCTCGCGGGAGAAACAAAGTTGATCTTGACGTCGTACTGAGAAATCAGCTTCACAAGCGAGTGAACAGTGCGACCATGTTTGAGATCTCCAACCATCGTAATAGTGAGTCCGTTAATCGTTCCGAGCTCCTCTCGGATGGTATACGCATCCAAGAACGCTTGGGTTGGGTGCTCGCCGATACCATCACCAGCGTTAATCACAGGAATGGGTGAGTATTTCGCAGCAACTTTGGCACTTCCTGGTTCCGGGTGACGAAGAACGAGAGCATCACCATATGACGCAAGGGTGCGCACAGTGTCGCCCAAACTTTCTCCCTTCGCGATGGAACTCGTGATTTGATCAATTGACACCACAGATCCTCCAAGTCTCAACATGGCTGCTTCAAATGAACTGGAGGTGCGAGTACTGGCCTCGTAGAATGCAGAGCACAGGACTTTTCCAGCCAGTAGGGGGATCGAACCTCGACGATCAACAATGTTTCGCAGCTCCTGAGCCACACCAAACAGAACATGAAGATCATTTCTGTTGAACTGAGAAACGGAAACGACGTGCTTCTTGTAGAATGGAGATTTCGACGTGAGTTTCGATAACGAGCTGAATGAGATGGAGTCAATTCAGTTTCAGATCAAGCAACAAATAAAGGAACGAGCATACCTTGGAACAACAGAAATATAGCGAGATCCAAAGTAGTCAATGTTCTTGTTATCTTCGCCCTCCAAGTCCAGTGCGAGTTCTTTGACATTAGAAAATGCGGCGCCTTGCAGCAATGCTGGAGCTTCTCCAATCGATCCAGACCTTTGAGGCACATACCCATCCGCAAAGAATGTAGTTCGCGCAGGGGACTTCAGAGAATCAGTTTTTTCGCCAAACACATTTGTCCTTCTCAATCCAGGAGTGAGAGGTGGAATCGAAGAAGAGACTAGAGGTGTCTTGACTGATTTAACTGCAATCGTAACGTCACGACCTGTTTTCTCCCCAAAGAACGCCCCATCCAGGAAAATGGTTTGGCCTCGCAGCACGACACGATGGACGGATCCAGATACAAAATGGCCGTTCAGAGCGCTCCAGGAGCCAAAAGTACCCTCAGTCACTTCGAACTTGCGATCGACTTCAACTTCAATGTAAGTGTCGGACTGATCGGGCAAATTGAAGATATCCCTTGGACGAGAGTGCATTCTCAAAACAATGTCTTCCAATGTCAATCGTCCCTCCGAAACTGCTGTCAAAAGGAGTGGCAGTGCTTCCGCGAGTCCTGCAGATGGGCTTGGAGCAGGAATAGTCGCTCCGCCTGCGGCAGCAACGGACTTCCAAATCGCGTATGGAAGAGAACCAACAGTGAACACATCAATGACCTCCAAGTTGTCCCAGAGGGCCTTCAGATTCTGGGGAGATGGTAGCTCAGCGCAGTTTGGATAGTCTTTTGTTGATAGGAACAATGCATGCACGTTCACGTCACAGGTGACTGCTTGCTTCTTTTCTTTTGCCATGCGAATGACTGCAATGTCTTCGGCAGTGGAAACTCCAGTGATGTGGACACTTCTGTTGTGAAGACTAGCCAAATACAGACCAGTGGCTAAATCCGTCCCTTTGGCAGATACAACGATAGGAGAGTCTGACGGCCAAGATTTGAATTGATTGAGCAAGTCCAGAACACTTGGTGACGCAGCATCTCCAAGGATGATTTGCAATGCCGCTGCCTCAGACGATGCCGCTGCGGCCACCACAGCATTATCTTGGATAGCACCAATGCTGAGGGTATAATCGCAACGTGGCGAACCTGCCCTCGCATTTCTTTGGGCAACCACCATGGTGAGTTTATCTTTAACGAGATTGGATGCAGTGTTGCAAACTGTGGTAAATCCTCCAGAGACGGCGCTTCGACTGATTGTCGCAAATTCGTTCGCTTCATGACTGTGTTCAACGACTCCGTCGATAATTCCGGGGAAGTAGTTTTGAGCATTGATGAGACCAGGGAGAACAACCATCTTCGAGCTCGTTTTGTAATCGTTACTGCTGACTTCAAATTCAGTTCCTCTGGAAAGCGCTTCAACAAAGAGTTTCGCGCATTTGATGTTGGTGATCAGTGGAATCGCGAAGTCAACAGCCATACGACGAGTCTTGTACCCACGAGAGACGTAGGAAGCAGGGCGACGGTAACGATTTTTCGACGGCAAGTTAATGTAGAGATCAATCAGATCGTTGGACAAGTGCTGATCCAAGTTGTGCTCGTTCGCTGCGCTGCCATCTCCATTTTCATCAATGGATTCCAGGTATTTCACAGGGATATTGTGTTCTTGGATGAAGTCTGCAGTTCCAGCAGTCGCAAACAGAGAGTATCCCATTTCATGGAGTTTGCGAACCGACG
Source organism: Chytriomyces confervae (assembly GCA_006535975.1). Lineage (NCBI taxonomy): Eukaryota > Fungi > Chytridiomycota > Chytridiomycetes > Chytridiales > Chytriomycetaceae > Chytriomyces > Chytriomyces confervae. Next base: position 11,192 of record QEAP01000606.1, on the reverse strand, counting down.
GCAAAAATTCCACTTTCTCCTTGTATCCTCCCATGGACAAAAGGATGTTCTTTTTTGGAAGAATGAAGGTGGTCGCAAGCAAACCTTTCAAGTAGGCTTCATACTTGTCCTTTCCGAAGCATGCAACTTCACCCGTTGATGCCATTTCCACACCAAGAACTGGATCAGCCCCCGACAGTCTTGAGAATGAAAACTGGGGAACCTTCACAGCAACTTGATTTGGTGGAATGTCAACAGGTGGGTAGGCATCGAAGGGAAGTCCCACCATGGCCAAGGTTGCCATTTCGATGAGATCCACTCCCATTACTTTTGAAACAAATGGGAAACTTCTGGATGCACGCAAGTTGCATTCAATGATTTTGATTTCGTTATTCTTGGCAATGAATTGAATGTTGAGCGGACCAGTGGCGTTGAGAGCGTTGGCGACTTTGGCAGTCGCAATTTCAATCTTTCGAACGGTTTCCGGGTCCAGATCTTGAGGCGGCAAAACAAGAGTAGCATCTCCTGAGTGAACTCCAGCATTCTCGACATGCTCAGAAACGACATGCATGACCAATTTTCCTCCAACGGCGACAGCATCCATCTCAATTTCCTTTGCGTCTTCAATAAACTTGGTGATCACAACAGGATATTCGCGAGAAACATTCACGGCCATCTCCAAAAAGGCTTTAAGATCGGCTGGACCATAAACGACGTTCATAGCAGCTCCAGACAGGACGTATGATGGTCTCACAAGGACTGGGAATCCCACTTTTTCACAGAACACATGAGCCTCATCCATGGAAGTCAACTCTTTCCACTGCGGCTGATCCACTCCGATTTTATCACAAAGGCGCGAGAACTTGTAACGATTTTCGGCGCTGTCAATCATTTCGGGCGACGTACCGAGAATTTTGACATTTTCACGGTGAAGAGGAAGAGCAATGTTGTTGGGCGTCTGTCCTCCCATAGATACGATAACACCGTTCGCATTTTCAAGTTCGTAAATGTCAAGAATGCGTTCAAGCGTCAACTGTTCGAAGTAAAGTCGATCTGCCTCATCGTAATCTGTAGATACTGTCTCAGGATTGTAGTTAATCATGATGGTCTTGATGTTGTTCGCACGGAGGGTACGGATGGAGCGAACTGCGCACCAATCGAATTCGACAGAGGAACCAATGCGATACACGCCGGATCCAAGAACCATGATACCCTTATCATTGAATTCGATATCGTGCTCCATTCCACTGTATGTCATGTATAAATAGTTTGTGTAACAAGGGAACTCAGCGGCGACTGGGAAGAATCAAATGAGTCAGAATAAAGGACAACATCACCAGAAAAACTATCAATGGCTTACCTGTGTCGATTTGCTTCACAAACGGTGTAATTCCCTGATCCACGCGCAACTTTCGCACTGCAAGCTCTGAAGTACCGATGGCGAGACCAATTTGACGATCGGACATACCCACTTGCTTGGCGGAACGAAGCAACGAAATCGGCAGAGTTTGGGCAGTGTACTTGGCAACAGCCTTGTCAGTGTCTGTGATGTTCTTCAGTTTGTACAAGAACCACTTGTCAATGTTTGTGAGCTCGTGAATCTTGTCCACGGTGTATCCTTGATGCAACGCATTCGCGATTGCAAAGACACGCTGATCGGACGGGTTTTTGAGTTCCTCGTCGATATTTTCAATGTAATCGTTCTGCAAAAAATCATCAGACCAAACTTCTGCGAAGCAAAAATGAAATTTAGAGTATAGTACCTGGGAGAATCCAGTGAACGAGTATTCCACATTTCTGATGGCTTTTTGGATAGTTTCCTCAAAGTTTCGACCGACAGACATGACTTCTCCAACAGACTTCATTTGGGATGAAATCTTGGTGCTCACACGGTTGAACTTTTTCAAATCCCATCGAGGAATCTTGACCACGCAGTAGTCCAAACTTGGCTCAAAGCAGGCGATTGTCTTTTTCGTGACACTGTTCTTCACCTCAGTCAGAGGAATGTTGAGACCAAGCTTCGCGGCGACAAATGCAAGCGGATAGCCGGTTGCTTTACTGGCCAAGGCTGAACTACGACTCAACCGTGCGTTGACTTCAATGATGCAGTACTCTTTCGATTTTGGGTTCAGTGCGTACTGAATATTGCACTCTCCAATAACACCAAGGTGACGAATCACATTCACGGCAGTTCGGCGCAACATCATGTAGTCATCGTCAGACAGAGTTTGAGATGGAGCAACGACAATGGAATCTCCAGTATGGATTCCCAATGGATCGAAATTCTGATTTTTATGAGTTAAGATTGCTGCGAATACGAGACCAAGCATTTTTGCCATACCTCCATATTACAGACAGTGATGCAGTTGTCGTAACAGTCTCGAACCACTTCGTATTCCACTTCTTTCCAGCCTTTCATACTTTTCTCGACAAGCACCTGGGGACTTGTCGCAAACGCACGACCACAAAGCTCTCTCAACTCGGCCTCATTTGCAACGAAACCAGAACCCAGACCTCCCAAAGCATACGCAGCACGTACAATCAACGGATATCCAATAACATTCGCCGCAGCCAGTGCTTCTTCAAAGTTTGTGGCACTGCTAGATTGCGCACATCGCTCACCAATAGATTCCATGTGTTGCGCGAACAACTCTCGATCTTCAGTAATTTCAATCGTGTGGATAGGTGTTCCCAGCACGGTGACTCCAAGACTAGCGAATTCGTCCTTCATCTTGACACCGACATTAAGAGCAGTCTGGCCACCAAAGGTGCAGTAAATTCCTATTCATCGAAAGGATCATCAGAAAAAATGAACATGCTGCAGATAAATCAAACAGAAACCAACCATCGGGCTTTTCGTGCTTGATGACCTTTCGCACAAAGTCTGGAGTTACAGGAAGGAAGTACACCTTGTCTGCAAGACCCTTCGAAGTTTGGATAGTGGCAATGTTGGGATTGATGAGAATGGTATAAATTCCTTCTTCCTTGAGCGCTTTGATGGCCTGATGAAAATGCAATATGTATCAGACTTCTTGCGAAGAAAACCAGATAATCAACAAGACATACCTGAGATCCCGAGTAATCGAATTCACCTGCTTGTCCGATGGACAAACCACCTGAACCCAGCACAATAACCTTCTTCGGCTTCAATCTGGGAGGTGGAACAATTTGGGTTTCCCTGACAAGTGGAACAAGCTTGCCGGCCTCTTTGCAAGCTTTCACACTTGCAATAAACCGGTCGAACAAAAACTCAGTGTCCCACGGGCCTGGTGTACTCTCGGGGTGAAACTGGACACTGTAGAACGGCCATTCACTATTGGAGATTCCCTCGTTTGATCCGTCATTCGCGTTGCGGTACAGTTCGTACCAGTCTTTGGGGAGAGTTTCGATATCGACACAATATCCATGGTTTTGAGATGTAATATAGCAGCGTCCATTGTCCAAGTTTGTGCAGGGAATGTTATGTCCACGGTTTCCGAAGGGCATTTTCTTCGTTTGTGCGCCAGCTGCCAAGGCGAGAATTTGGTGTCCCAAACAGATACCGAAGATTGGGTGTGTTTTCTTTTTCAAGACGTGTCCAATGTTGGCGATAGTGGTCGTAACAGTGGCTGGGTCACCAGGACCGTTCGAAATAAAGATTCCGTCAACACTTGAAAGTTCTGAAAGGATATCATGATCCCATGGAACGACTTTCAGCTGCACTCCACGGTTTGTAAAGCAGCGAATCTGGTTATACTTCATTCCCATGTCGAGAGCGAGGATCGTGTAAGGTTTTCCGTCCGGGCGCAAAAGAGCTTTGTCTGCATGCGGTTTGTAGGTCTTGACAGTTTTTGTGCTCACTTCTGCAACCAAGTTGCGGTCGTTGGGATCAGCCCAGGCGAGGTTGGATAGACTGAGACCCCATTCCGGCATCTCGGATTCGTGATCTCCGCGGCCAACCAAAGACTTTGGAAAGAGAACCTTAGCCAGCAGAGCTCCATTGTGTGATCGAATGCGCTTGGTTAAGGCACGAGTGTCGATTCCTGAAAGCGCGGGAATCTGAAAACAATAAAAATTTCGTTGACTCGTGAGATTTGTGAGATAAGAAAAAGCCCTTTCGCGAGTATATCGCACCTTGTTTTGCTTCAACCACACAGAGAGTGACGAATCAGCGAGATAGTGAGCATATTCTTCGGAATACTGGCCAACTATGAGACCGGCAATGTGAATTTGGTTCGACTCAAAGTAGAGAGGCAAATTGTTGAGGGACGCGTCGACAGCCTCACGAGATGGAACTCCGTAGTTTCCGACTAGAGGAAAAGTGATGACGAGAATCTGTCCCCGGTATGAGGGATCTGTGAGAGACTCCGGGTAGCCGACCATTCCTGCGATAACCCATTGTCAGCCAGACGATCGAGAATCAAGCGTGGTTAAGAAGAGAAACAAACCTGTTTGAAAGACAAGCTCTCCCGCAATGGAAGCACCTTCGTAACCGAAGGAGACTCCCTCGAAAGCCTCGCCGGTCTTGAGCCAGAGCGTGGCAATGCTCGAATGGGAGGCATCTGGACGCGGGTCAATGGCTGGATAAGGACACAGCTTCTTTGGGTCTTTCCTGTCGACAGCAGTTGGGGTGGAAGGCTGCAGACTCATGGTGCTTGCTTGTTGCCCGTTTCCTTTTTGGGGAAAAAAGAAAAAGAAATGACTCGCATAATTTTTTTTTTTTCTTCTCGGAACGTTGAGATTGGAACAAGGTGATAGCAGATAGCGATCTGTTTATGCACAGATATTTGCAGGCATAATAAAGGAAGAAATAAATGTGAAGGAATAAAGGAAGAAATAAATATGAAGGAATAAGGAAATAAACGTACTGAAAAAGAAGAAAAATAGTCACGTTTGGCCGCCACATTCAGCATGTCAACTGAATACATGTCCATGCCTTCAACCGTGCCAAAGAGGGGCTATCAGTCTCCAAGAGTTTTGATTGAGGATGGCGGCTGTCACGTGATCCCCCCACAATCCTTAACCGGCATTCCGCTGTCGGCAGCCTTCCTGAAGGATCCACCCGAGTCGAAAATACACATCAAGAAGCAAGCACACAGCCTAGCATGTCAGAACAGTTTCGTAACTCTTAAGGATTCAGTGTCAGCATTGTCACACTTAAGCCCAGTCAAAAAAAATGAACAAAATGCACATACGATTCTTGGTGGAAGAGAACCATCAAGCAGATACGTCCACCTCACATAGTATTAGGAAGACTCGGAAGCAGAAAGTTCAGCGGGTGAAAGCGCCAAATTGTTTGAGGAATCTGAAGCAAAGATCTTTGCGTGTTCAAAGTGCGGCAAGCAGTTTGCAAAGGCTCGGGTGGGTAAATTATTTTTTCCTCGCGTTTGGTTTCAAAAAGGTGCCCTCTGTGCCTCGCAAGTTAAGATTTACACAAAAACAAGAGTTCGCTCTTGTCCCTTTTCACTCTCGATTGATTCTTCACACCCTAACTTCGAAATGTATTATGTTCTGCTTGACCGTCTTTACCAACACCACCATTCCTCCCTCCCTCTCAGTATCTGACCCAGCATCGCTTGGTTCACTCGAAGGATAAACCACATGTTGGTGACATTTGCACGGCAGAATTCAAACATGGATGCGAGCTTCAGCTGCACTCCATGGTCCACAGCAATGCGAAACCATATCAGTGTAAAATCTGCCGCCGAGCAACGTTCAAGTCTTCGCAGAATCTAAAACATCATGGCCAGACTCATTCAGAAGTGCGGCCTCACGAATGTCCTGATTGCGGTCCGAGTTTTAAGCGGGGAAGCACGCTAAAAAGGCATCGACAGGTGGAGCATTGAAGCGATGAAAATGATGAGGCATTTCTTTTCTTTGACGGAGAATAAATGATGAGGTGGGTGATGTGAAAAATAAGAAAAGAATTTCAAGTGTACAAACTCCCCCACGCAATCTCAAACACGCGTTTTAATTATAAACAAAAATAAGACGCAAAAACTCAATCCTTCAACCCAAACATCGAATCCCAATTATCCACCTCCGCACTTTTCTCAATAGACTCACCCCCTTGATCTGGCGGCTTATAAAGCGGGTTTTCACGCAAGGCCCCGGGTCCACTGTACAACGGGTTTGCAGCCCCAGCAGCCAACATGGCATCGGATTGATTCATGTTGAGCATGGACGCTCCAAGCTGTTTCCGCCGTTGCATGAAAAGAAGCCCAGCCGCCGCGCCAACGACCGCGATTCCTCCAACGACAGTTGCTGTTGCAACACCCGCTGTCTTGCCACCATCAGGAGCAGGATTCGATTCGGCGCTTGGGGAAGGAGATTCCGTCGGGGACATGCTTGGAAGCGCATTTGCCAGATTACTAAGTTGGCTTGAAGAATTTGTGGTCATGGTCTGCAAGGAATCGATTTGAAGCTGTGATAAAGTGGCCAGCCCTTCTGTATTGGTGTTTGTCGAGGAAATTGAGGTTGACGTTGCGGTATTCACTATTTCCCCGACCGGGCTGGCATTTGCTGGGATAGTTGTTCTAGAGGAAGTTATGCTTGTGATCCCCTTTGTGCTAGTTGTACTGGTTGAACTGGTTGAACTGGTTGAACTGGTTGAACTTGTAGCTGTGGTTGTTGCGGTTGCAGAAGCGGTTGTAGCAGCATTCGCAGAAGTGGTCGTGTTTGTAGTTGTTGTTACAGTCGTTGTAGTTGTAAATGTAGTGGTTGTAGTTGTCGTTTCTGCGACTGCAGTTTCGGTAGTGGTAGTTTCAGTTCTTGTGCTTGTCGTTGTTGTGCTTTTCGTAGCAGTAGTTGTGCTTGTCATAGCAGTAGTTGTGGTTGCTGTTGCAACTGTTGCATCAAATGCATTCAAAACAGATGAAGTTGTTTCTGAGATAGATGGGGATGCTGGTGCGCTGATGCTGATAGACGTGGTGGAACTTAAGGTCAAGGTCGAAGTGGATGAAGTCGAAGTCGAAGTGGATGAAGTCGAAGTGGATGAAGTCGAAGTGGATGAAGTTGAAGTTGAAGTGGATGACGGTGGCGGTGACGGAGTTGAAGCCAAAGTTGTTGAAGTTTGAGAAACTAAACCTGTGGAAGAGGTGGACGTAGAAGAGGTGGAAGTAGAAAAGGTTGAAGTGGAAGAGATGGAAGTAGTTGAAGTGGTTGATGTAGTTGATGTGCTTGATGTGTTTGAAGTGGTTGAAGTGGTTGAAGTTATTGTTGATGTTGGTGAAGTGGTTGAGGTTGTTGTTGATGTTGATGAAGTGGTTGATGTGGTAGAAGTAGAAGATGTAGTTGATGTGGTTACTGTGGGTGAAGATATAACTAAACGACTTGGACCAGATGTCGTGGTTGCTGATTCAGAGCCAGTGAAAGTGGATGATGCTGAATTATTGTTTATCTGCAAGTTATTGACTTCAAGTGAGGTTGGATTCGCTGTTGAGGTTCCTGTAGTACTGCTTGACGAAGTTGAAGTAGTAGTAGTAGTAGTAGTAGTAGTAGTAGTAGTAGTAGTAGCAGTAGTAGTAGTAACGGTACTACTTGTGCTTGTTGAAGTAGTGGTGCTGGTAGTGAACAACGCTGTTGGTGAGCTTAATGGAAGCATCAAGTTGGCTGGGGCAGCTAAATTTGGTGTAGTTGTGGTTGTGCTTGTTGTGCTCAAAGTTGCACTGGTTGTGCTCGTTGTGCTGGACGTTGAACTTGAGGTGGTAGTTGAAGTAGAAGTTTCTGTTGTGGATGTTCCACTGGTCGAAGTAGTTGAGCTGGATGACGTGCTGGTATTAGATGTGGTAATTATGCTTGCTGTTGTCCCGTCAATAGTAGCTGTGGTAGTGGTGGTGGTTGATGTTGTTGTTGTTCCAGTACTTGATGATGATGTGGTTGTTACGGTACTGGTGCTTGATGATGTTGTTGTTGAAGTGCTGCTGCTGGTGGTTGATGAAGTTGTTAGCGAAGTAGTTGAAGTAGTGCTGCTACTTGACAACGTGGTTGTTGTGGAACTACTTGTAAATGTAGATGAAGTTGATGATGAAGTTGATGAGGTACTCGTTGACGTGGTAGTTGTAATAGTACTTGTGCTCGATGTTGTACTCGTCGTAGTTGTTACAGTGCTTGTTGTGGAAGTTGTGCTCAAACTCGTAGAACTGCTTGTGCTCGTTGAAGAAGTCGTACTTGTCGAGCTTGAAGAAGTTGAGGTACTTGAGGTGCTTGATGTGCTTGACGATGTGGTGCTCGTTGTGCTTGAAGTACTCGTGCTGGTGCTGGTTGTCAAGGTCGCACTCGTTGTGGTGGAAGATGATGTACTCGTAGTACTTGACGTAGTCGTACTGGTACTAGTTGTCAGTGTAGTGCTACTTGAAGTGGAAGATGAGGTGCTAGAAGTGCTCGAAGTAGTGGTACTGGAACTGCTTGTACTTGAGCTCGTTGTTGAAGTCGTAGAAGTCTCAGTGGTGCTGCTTGTAGTTGTACTGGATGAAGTCGTAGAGCTTGATGATGTGCTGGTGGAAGTTGAGCTACTTGTGCTAGAAGTTGATGTGCTTGTACTGGTGGAACTAGTTGTACTTGATGTGGTGGTCAAAGTACTGCTTGTAGTTGTCGATGTTGTAGTACTAGATGAAGTGGTACTACTTGATGTGGTACTTGTTGATGTGCTGCTAGTGGTGCTGGAGGTTGTTGTTGTTGACGAAGTAGAAGTTGATGAAGTGGTAGTGGATGAAGTAGTCGTTGAGGTACTAGTTGTTGAAGTAGTAGTCGTTGATGATGTGGTGGTTGTATCGGTAGTTGTAGTTGTAGTTGATGTTGTCTGCCGAAAACCAGGCCTTCAGAAAACACCAAGCATATTACCACAAAATACTCACATCGGTAACAGTATATGTTGTGCAGTTTGTTATGTCATTGGTTATTTCAACGTACATGTTTGACAGAAGACTTGGCCCCGTCGTTGTGTTCAAAAGGTCCTGGATTTTATACACGCGCATCATTCCACCAGCACCGAGCATTTTTGCCTGCAAAGACAACCCCAAGGAATTCGATTGCAGATTACTCAACGTTTCTGTAGGGTTAAAGTTTCCAAAAGAGGAGCTTTGAGATTGCAGGTTCGGGTGCCCGTACTGGACAATGGACGTGTGTGTGTCGCTTGTCACAGACTTGTCTGTCACATTTTTCACAAAGTATTGATTGTATGAATTGAAGGTTGACTGTGGACCAGCGGTGTTTGCGTTGAAATCAGACTTCATGAGAAGTGATATCGAAGTTCCAGAAGAGATGAGCAAATTTGCGGTGAGTTCGATTTCCTGATAATACGGCCCCTCGAGAGATATCGGTGTTGAAGCGTTTCTAAATGCTGTTTATTAGTTGCGCGTGCCATTGAATCGCAAAATAAGGAATTACCGGTAATAGTTCTGATTCGAAAATATCCTCGGCTGGAACGGCGGTTCGATCGTCATGCCTGTACACCCATTGGCGTAACCGCTTGGACAAAGAGCGTTCCCTTGACCGGGCATCAAATAAGAACTGTTTCCCTTGAAGTTAACTGAATGCTGGATATCAATAATTATGCGCTCACTTCAGGTACGGAATATCCGAATCCTCGTCCGTAGCCATAATAATCTGCCGTTGAGCCCCAGGTCTCCACATGATTTTACATGCAGTTCCATTGTATCCAGTCAAGCACGATTGGCCCGTGTCAGAGCCGTTGTTTGAATTCAGCGTCATTCGAATTGCTTCCAATCCAGCCTCCCATCCTGATCTCTTACATCCGACATTTTGCAATGCTGTTTTCGCGTCAGTGTAAACACTCTGAATATAATCGCGTCAATGCGTGATGAGATTCATAAATTTCAACCGAATTTGCTCAACTGTGAATGGCAGCAAAATACTCGGCAGCCCACCAAACGCCACCACGGCGTACCGCGCGTTTATATTTTTTGAAGCAATGAGAGTCACGAAGGTTGAGAGACTGTTGGCAATGTCAATGTTGTACGTGCACATTGATGCGCTGCCGTCAATCAGAAACAGAAAGTCGGCTGGAACGGTCGTTGTTGTATTCGAGCAAACAGTCACGGTTCTGGAGTAAATCGTGCCCGCGAGGCAAAGGAGCGTGATTGCTACATGACGGAGAAGCAGCATTGGCGTCCAAAGATTTTCAGATTTCCAAAAAACTTGGCGTCAGGATTTCACAGATGCTAATTGTAAGTATTTATTTGCATATCCTCATCAGTTTTGCCGTCAGTCTGTTTCAGTCACGCAAGCCTCATCCCTTCATCGATTTTTTCACTCCCCCCTTGCCACTTTCCTGGCAGCATGCGCTTCAGGATCAAACTTTTTCTTATTGGACCCAGTCTTTGCCTGCCTCTTCCCTTGCTTATCCCTCGCCGCGTCTTGCTCCTCCCTCTCTTTCTTGGACAACACTTTCGCCTTCTCAAAGCTCCCAGGATCCATTTCCACTTCCAGCCGCCGCTGTTCAGCCTCCTTCTTTTTACGCTCAATTTCAGCAGCTTCGTCTTCCAGTTTCTTTAGCCGCCAATACTCGCGGGCGGCTTCTTCGTCCGCTTCTTTTTGACGCTGTTTTTCGGCTTCTTCTTCGGCTGCTTTGGATGGATCGATCGCTTCAGGTAGAATGGCTGGTGCATAGCGTCTCATGGATGCGCCGCTTGCTGGTAATGCACACGTTTTAGGGCATGCGGCTCAAGACAAAAAAAAAAAAAAAAGAGAGAGACTGGCACCATCTTCGCCCATATACAGTTCGAGAGTTCCCGGAACAGCCATAAGAAGCTTTCGATAGTCGCGCTCAATCAAATCAACCAACGCTTCAAGCCGCCAACTTGAACTCGGCGCTGATGGTTTGTACGCATTGTTGAGGGTTGTCTGAATGGCGGATGCGAGCGACTTGTCGATTCCGTTGGCTTTAGCATCGACGGAAATGGTTGCTTCGAATGCGTCGAACGATGCAATTGTGAGGATGATGGCAATCTCGTAAATGTCGAACATGTTGCAGTTCTCAGGCGCTGCCACTCTCACTGAGAGTGAGATTGGGAACGGGGCAGTTGGACCTGCTGAAGGAACCAACTTGAATGGGACTCCTCGCTGCTGCAGAGACAGGCATTCGCGCTTGAGGCTGTCTTTTGGGTTGGACATGGTGGGTGCTTTTTTGGTGTTGGTTTTATTTTACAGGGCATGGGAACACAGGAAGGCACACGAATTTCCAACTTATTTATTTTATTCATTAAATATTGAAA